>JAHWFP010249854.1:3398-31707 GCA_023313725.1 Lithobius niger
CCCCCCTCCCTGAGGCTTGGGCAACAAATTCTTGCAGATCAAGCTGATCAAGCTATAAACGTGAAATGGGGTACACAAGTCATTCTTAGCAGCATAAATGTAATGAGTCATGGAACCCCCCATGGTATACACGGGCCCTCAGCGTTCACCTGTGCCCACTCCCTGAGGCTTGATCAACAAATTCTTATAAATCGAACTAAAAGCTTGAAATTTGGTACACAAGTCATTCTTATCAGTACAAATCGAACAAGCCATTGAATCCCCATGAAATACCTACAAAGGGGCCCCAGTGCCCCCCGGTGCCCCTCACTGAGGTTTTACCAACAAATTTTTGCAAATCGAGATAAAAGCTTGAAATTTGGTACACAAGTCATTCTTAGCAGTAGAAATTGAACAAGCTATGGAACCCTCATAAAATACCCCCAGAGGGCCCCCCCCCCCCGTGCCCCTCCTTGAGGCCTGACCAACAAATTGTTGCAGATAGTGCTAAAAGAATGAAATTTGGTACACAAGTCATTGTTGGCAGTACAAATGAAACTAGGCCTTAGGGGGGGGGGGTATCTCGGGGGATTCAATCGTGGGCTAGATTTATAAGCTAAGAGTTGACTTGTGGTGTATCAAATTTCATGGCTTTTAGCTCGATGTTCATGATTAGCCCAAATATTCTGGCCCTTAACAGTTGTACTACACCTGGAGATCGAACCACTGAACCGATGCTGAAGTTTTAAAGCTTAAAACATAGGTATGAAGAAAGCCTATGGCCTTTTGAACGCTATTTTAATGTGACTACAATTATTGTTGTTCTTCTTATTCAGGAAACTTTGCGATTCAACCAAAGAACCGCTCTTCAAGTTTTATAGCTTAAAATTGAGTATTAAAAAGGCTTTCTTATAACAGTTATTTTAAGATGATTACAGTATTCTTTCTGTGTTATTCTTACTGAAACAAGAAAAAAAGTAATAGATATTAGTATTAAAAAACGCTTAAGCGTATAAAGTACGGACGTAAAGCCTTAAAAAACTTAAAGCCTTAAAGGAACAGATATTAGAAAAAGAAACGTAAACCATCAGCGTCGCACTGATACGTGTAAAAGAAGCGCCTGCTTGTTTTTGGAACGCTGGAGATTCTTTTACACGTATTAGGGCGACGGCTTACATGTCTTTTTCTAATATCTGTTCCTTTACAGCTTCAAGTTTTTTTAAAGCTTCCATCCGTATTGTATACGCTTAAGCGTTTTTTAATACTAATTAACTAAAGATTCAGCCTTAAAATGGCCAGTATTACCACAGATTACAAGTTTACGAAGTCCACAAGCGCTCGAGTTCAAAGTGCAAGCCGCTGCTGACCCTTGGTCAAACCTGAGCTTCTCACACCTCATGTCAAAATAGCAGCCACTGGCAAAAACAGGTTATACGACACGAATCTCAATCCAAACAGTCACGTGTGTTAAGTCATCTATTCTGTTATTGATAAAACCTCCCTTTCTATTGATGAAAGAACGCTACAGGTGTGCTAGCACAGCTCTACAGGTGCGAGAACTTGAAAACCTGGAAACGTGTCGTGCCATCGACAACAAGAACAAGCAAAAAAAAGAATTTCGTTGTTTCAGCTCCGGTCCAGATGTCCTATTTGCTTCGGCGGATTTTAATGAACCTTGGTATGCTTGTCGAACAAGTCCAACAAAAGTTACATACCAAATTTAATTGAAAAATATTCACAGACGGCGGAGATTTTGAGCGTCAACAACATGGGAGGTTGAGGTGACACCAAGCCTTTACTAATAACACGTATCATATAAAAAACCAAAATTGGTAAAAGAGGCCGCCAAGTTCCGAATGGTTCGGCCCTTCAAAGGAGTGATATCAACACACCAAAATATTCGCCAAGTTAATCGCACTGCTTAATAGTTCGAAGGTTAATGTAGCAATGTTCAAGTTTTCATTTAACGTCCAGAGTATTATTCGGTGCGATTAAGTTGGCGAATGTTTTGGTGTGTTGATATCACTCCTTTGAAGGGCCGAACCATTCGGAACTTGGCGGCCCCTTTTACCGGTTTTGGTTTTTTATATGATATCAGCCCTTTTTTTAAATTGTGTATTAGACTCAACTCCACTACCGTGCAGATGTGTAATAAAGTGGCACGTCAACAAGAAATTGGTTTTCAACGATTTGCTACTGCCTTTTGCCTATAGGCAACTTGGTCAACTTGGTAACCTCTTTATAGGTTTTTGGTTTGGTTTTAATTTTGTTGTAATTTGTTTTATTTCGTTAGTTTTGATGTGTTGATATCACTTCTTTGACGGGCCGAACCACTCTCAATTTGGTGGCCTCTTAACCAGTTTTTGGCTTTGTTTATTTTGCTTTGTTTTAGAGTTGGTTTATTTTTTGTGAATTGGACGTGAATACAATTTCTTTGGCAACGTTGTTTAGATTTATCGTGCTACACCAGTGTGTGTCTAGGCACTCACGTCAGTATACACGTTCTCCTTGCCCTAAGTTTGGCGGTCCAAAGAGAGACGATACCGACAATACTAACAATGGTTACAACAATATTTTCGTACTTACGCGCCATCCGACGCCATCCTCGTTTCACCCCTAGGCTCCAAACAAACCATAAAAGGTACGCAGTTCATATCGTACTGCAGCCATTCGTCCAATTTCATAGCTGGAAGCCTTCCTGTTATCTCGGTATCGATGAATAATCACCCTATGGAAATTAACATGAGGGTGAGCGGACTAGGATTAGCTAGCTAGCTAGTTACACATTTTCAACGTTATTGAGGGGCATATTTTGCATTGAAAGTAGCATAGCTGCCATTCAAACACGAGTTAATTTTTGTCAGGTGGGTCATTGCTCTCGATTTCAACACAATTTAAGCTTTTGTACCGCATTATTATATTTCCCCAAGTACCTGAAATGTGCCCAACTATGCTTCAAGATATAAGACACTGACGCTATGGCGCTGCGCTACAGTGGTTTACAACCTCGACAATTGAATTGATGTGATGTTTGTTGCCTACCTTGGCGCGACACACTGGCGTGTGTCTAGATACCTGCCTGTGTTGACTTGGAGACTTACACTATACCATCGAGCCACTAACTCGATGTTCAAAAAAGGGGTTTTAGCGAGCGTTAACCGCACCCAGTCATCTGCCCGACGAAGCCCTAACGCCCTATGTCTGCAGCACCCGGAATGGAATCCCAGGAGGTCACCCACCCAAGTACCAATCGGGGCCGATGTTAATCGTTCATTTAAAAATGCATAGGTTATTGTTCTGTTAAATAATGGTGTTTGATTACTGTCAACCTTATTGTTGGCAACCCATAGTGACATCACTTCCTCCTCTTCCACTTCCGTTTTACTGCAATTTTAAATCTTCCTAAAACAAAACTAGTTAAGGATCCCCGCCAAGCTTCTCAGCCGTTTGAACTCGTGATATCAAACGCCAAGCTCTTTCGACAAGTTAATCCCACGGAGTAACATAGTTCGAAAATTAAATGAAATGTATAAAAATTGCTTACTGGCAATTTTCAGTTATTTCACTTAATGATTAGTTACTGCATCGTGTGCAAAAGTAAACACGGTAAAAACATTCGAGTACAGCAGTAAGGTGTCACGTGGGCTAAACACTACAGCAACACTGCAGTATCTGAAACCTTACATGAAAGTTTATTTGTGTTCCTCTGCTGTTTTGACCAAGGATCAGCCTTACGCATCAAACGAATTCGTTTTTGTTTTCTAATACATAACTGGGATGAGATACACACAGCAAAATTAGGAAAGTTGGGTTGCAATGAAAAAGGGTGAGTAGGTTCATTCTTGGCACGGTAGCAAAGAAAAGGAGCAAGTGGCACAGAATGTGACCGGAAGTGCCCTGTAACAATCAGTAACAAACGGAACATTGCTTCAATAATGGCGTTTATTGATTGATTTTATTTTTATTTCTATTCGAGTTCGACGGGCCATACTGCCTGCCATACACTCGACTGCCATACACTCGTGTCTATATTAAAAAACTACGTTAAGAACTAACTTTAAAATGAACCCGTACTAAACACAAAAACTACTCCACAAGGTCGAGTTGAATAGTTTCAAAATTGGTTGAGTAACCAATCACTACATGCACGATCGTTGTTGGGGCTTATCGCGCCTGGTATCAAACCGGAGCAACTGGCAATTCAGCCACACTGTAAATAAGAGTGGTGTCCTCTATTGAAAACGCTATTTGCTTCCATAAGAAGATCAAACACCAGGGTTTCCAAGGGAAGGGAAGCAGAGAGTGGGGGGGGGGGGGGGAGGTATTCAGACCACACAATGGAGAAATACGGCCCTTTTAAATTCATGCTGCCCAGTAAAATGTTTCGCTCGCACGTGAGGGAACCAGCTAGGGTACAGCTAGTACGTTTTAAATGATATAAATGAAATGCAAGCGTGCTAAGGAATGGGATGAACGATTTGTGATCAACAGATGCAATTTGCATGCGACCAAATAATGAGTATATGGTGGTGGTCTGGGGATCGAAAAACTACATAAAGCATGGAGCTACGCCAATAGAGTGAACGAAGGGAATGGTGTGACTAGTAGGAATTAAGATCTTGTGAGGATTTATGTATTTTTGTATTACGTATTCCGAAGATTTCAATGATTTTAGCCTAAAATGGCGAATTCATGATGATTAGTGTATTTATGAATTAACTTTTTTTTGTAGACTAACTAATTTTTTTTTTAAATATTCGTTCTTCCTAAAATTCACCTGTTTTGTTGCTTGGAGCTTGTTTTTTTTTTATCTATTTTTGGGGTTGTATGCAATGAATACCTAATTGCTTAATAAGCGTTATTGTTTACAAATTCAATTGAAAAAAATTAAAAACTTACTATTGCTAATTGAATTCTGCTTTGTTTTAATCGCGTTTTGCATAATAATTCGCCGCCACTTTCGACGCTAACTGCGTGCACCTTTTTACATGACTGTTTAGTGACTTCGTGTCGCACTATCGTTTATTTACATTTAGCGTGGTTAAAAATCAGAGGGGCTTTATTTCATAAGTGCAGCCTTGCGTGCGAGATTTTGTCTGATTAAAATTTCAGAAGCGGAACACTGATTTCTTTTCTCCCCCCTGTGGCTTACCAACGTGAATAATATATTTATTTTTAAGACCGTTATTTGTCTTCGTAAACATTCTTATTATATTTTAACTGTTCTTAAAGACGTTTGCCGTGAAGTTTTCAACAAAAACACAGAGACAATAGCAACAAGAGGAAAAGAAAGAACGAAAAACGAGAGAGGGGAAAAAATCTGATAACACGTTTTCTGTAACTATGTGTTTAAAAATTCCGTCGCATAAAACAGTCGCAGAACACCTCAAAACAGTTGGGTCTCCATGGCAACCAGCGCACATTTATCTTTGTTTGCCTCGGGGTTAATACACCGTTGCCGTGGCAACGTAAGAATTATTATTTTTATTTTTTTTGAAAATGCCCCTTATTGGATTCGTGTCATAATAATGGATTGTTTCACATGTTCATTGACGAGTTTGCGGATAGAGCAACTTTGACTTGTTGTCTGCGTTCGTTCGTTTCTTGCGTCGCGCCTTGATGACGTACAATATAAAGTGAGTGGCTGGAGCTCTGAGATTTTTCGTGAACTGTCCGTAAATTACGGCCAGCTTCCCGGCATCCGGATCGATTGTTCGGCCACGTGGACAGTTGTCAGGAGACAGGCTTCACGATACGGAGATTTGATTTACTCGTAAAGATTTGACGGTGTGATTGATTTTTCGAAAGGTAAGTGAATTTTTTTTTTTTACATCGGGAAAAAATATTCACTGATTGAGAAGGAAATGGGGTATATTTTTATACGGGATCGGATTGGAAGGGGTCGGGCTTCCCCGCAAATGTACTGCTGGGGAACGGACGTGCACACAGGAAGGAAGGGGGGGGGGGGGTCTAACCACTGCCCAAGGGCAGATCCAGAACGAAGTCTAGGAGGGAGCCGCAAGAAGATTTGTCTAAGTTTTCGTGCATTTTTACCATAATTTAACAGCGTTTTTTCAACAATTTCGACAGTTTTTATGAGTTTATATGCCTTGGAGGGGGACGCAGCCCGCTCGGCCTCTCCCTTGGATGCACCCTTGCCCCTGCCTTCGTGGCAAAGTGCCCCTTTTTCTAAAAAAGTGCCTTTTTCGGTGGAGTGGTGGTGTAAAAGAGCCTAAAATGACAAAAAAATGGACAAAAAATGGTGTAAAGAGGGGCAGAAATGGTTAAAGTAGTCTCAAAAGGTGGGAGGGGGGGGGGGGGAGGATAGAAGTTAATACACACAAAAAAAAGGGGGGCCCCAGAATAAAGTGTGCTTCTGGCCTCTCGGGGGCTTGTGCACCTCCCTGCGCAGGGGCCCCGGGACCCCTCGTGCGAGGGAAGAGGGACTAGGACAGGGAGTATGAGAGATCGTCGTTAAGTTCCCCAGTGGGGGATAGGGCGGAGCTCCGGATGCTAGCGTAAGAAGAAATCAGCGTTATTTGCAATGCACTCCTGAAACTAGAGATGCACTTTTCATGCGAAAATTCATTTCATTTTTTTTTTTTAAACAAGGGCATCCTCTAGCGGGAGTGGAGCCCCAGAAGCTAGCGTATTTTAAGAAATCGTTACGAATTTAAAACGTGTTCCTGCAAAATCGATGATGTGCTATACGTTGTAACACGAAAGACACGAAACACAGACAAAGAAAAAACACGTTATATTTCGGTATCCAGTATTTTTAAAAATGCGTTACCTTCCTCAGAGATGAATAAAAGTCCCGTGCCGTTTCGCCACGTCCACACACGTTTTTGCCAAATATGCCATTTAAACGACACCGTCATGGTGGACCCATCAATGCCATAAATGTAAGGTGTTTTACAACTTTTATTCATCTCTGAGGAGTACCGAAGTAAAAGCGTGTTTTTTTTTTTTTTCTCTATGTGTGTTTCTGGCTTCGTGTCTTTCGCGTTCCTGCAACTTACAGACTCAAATTTTTACACGGGTTACCATTTCAAATTTTTCAATTGCTTTTAACGATGGCCAACATGGCCAACATGGCCAACACTGTCTTTACAGTGCCTTGCCGTGCGACGAGCCAGCATCATGCCGCCAAATTCTATTGTATCGGTTTTGAGGCGATTACACCGGCAGAGCACACGTGTTGACTGTTTGGGTATAACTCCTTAACATTTAGTGTTGTTGGCCGAGCCAGCGAAGGTGGCGAATGTCTATTACACTCACATCGACCGTTGCCATTTTGTGGTTTGTAACGATCTAGCTCAATAAAAAAAAAAAAAATCACCGTATCGACTTGAAATTTGTTGTTTGGGTAAATATCGACGCCCATCTTGACAGAATTTTTCTCAACTTGTTAGTTTATATTTTAAAATATCTGTTTTAGAAACCATGAAATTCACAATGAAGTCACTGGATTAAACACAGAAAATATGTGCAAGAAATTTATTAACAATTGAGTACCAACTGTTAAAAATAAAAAAAAAATTAAGCTATACAAAATCAGCTCTGACGATTTTACAACCTGAACGTTTCAACTCATCCTGCGTCTAGTGATATCATTCAACCAGGGAAAGGCCGCCAGGGTTAATCCTATTAACCAAATTAATCACACCGACTAAAGTTCGAAAGATAAATGAAAACTAGAAGATTGCTACTCGTGGTAGCAATCTTCATGTTTTTATTTAACGACCAAACTATTATGCGGTGAGATTAACTTGGCTAATAGCACTAACCTTGGCAGCCTTTCCCTGGCTGAATGATATCACTACTTTTAAGAGCCGACCCTTTTTGGAAACTTGGCGTCTTCTCTTATACCAGTTTTGGTTTAAGGTGAATATCACGAGCGGTACGCCGTCTTATCTTCATCTCTGCCTCTTTTTTTTTTGTGCAGAAATTTTACGTCTTTAAATTTTCGCATTGATAACTTTCACATTATTCCATTGCCCAGTTAGCCGTTACAGCAGCCAAATTGACACGGTTTGGTTTATTGTCTATGTCCATGCTTCATATGCTTAAGTTTCTTTAATCCCATTTTTACGCACACTGGCTAACAAACGCTGATTTTCGTTCGCTTCACTCATTCAATCAGCGCATTCCCATTCAGTTGCTCCTCCCGAGGTTAATGTTAATCTATACAATGAAACTGGAATTGCACACTCAGTCACAATTAATCTCATCAAATTGGCCGATCGTGTACTTGGCGGCGACACACTAGCATGTCTAGCTTAACCAGCAAACTTGGCGCATTACCAATACATGCTTCTTGACTGGACCCTGTGCTCATGATTTTGTTTCAAAATCTTCTTGCAATGAAAGACCCTTAGTGAGATTTGTTGTTTTGTGACCGATTTGTTAATTACAGAGCCTGGGCCTTGCGCTCTACACCATACAACTAGCCACTAGCGCTTACTTTATTTCAGAGCCTGAGGGCACGTTTATGCAGCCACTCGCTTTTGCATTGTCGCAGCTAAAAGCTAGAAATCACCTCAAATTCCAACACGGTTTTATGTCTGCCGCCTCGTAACGAAAACAACAAATAACGTGAGTTCAGAAGCGTTTGAGAAAATTGTTTCGTCATGAGGAATTCTTTTTATTATTGGCACGGATTATAAGACTGCAAGTATTTACTCAAACGATGTCGGATTTAGCTAATCCATTTAGCGTTGTTACCATGGCAATGTCACCTTTGCCATCGCGGTTGAGTTCTAGCTGCGAGAATGCAAAGGCGAGTCGCGGCGTAAACGCGCCCTGAGCCCTAGGCTGTGCGCGCTATAACATACTAACTACAGATACTCGTAAAGGACTTAAAGTAAACCAAGACAATAACTTCAATATGAGCACAAGGTTTCAAGGTTTATTAAGAGCTTAGTGGCCCGAAGCCATGCGCCCTAATACAATTAATACAAACAAAATACAAGAAACACTACAGGCAGAACTAATGCAACAGTGCCACTATGTACCACTATAGTACGAATAGGGCCTGAAACCAGCAGCCCACCTACAAACGAAATGTCAAAGGGAAAATACAGACCCCGTCAAATTGCCCGGAGACGACTCATACACCCAGAGTTGTGCGGAGTGTGGGGCGGGACACCCAAAGCCCGCACCAAATCACCCTGGAAACCAAATTTCGCAAGAAAGATATGAGCGCAAAGTATCTCAAACAACAATGTGACCGCCTCTTTGCAACAACAATGTAGTCTGACAATTAAGTGCTAAAACGATGCGTGTGTTAGTTAGTTAGTTTATTATGAGAGTTTACTCGGTCCTAACGCCATACACGCTGACCTATACTTGCAGCTAACTTACGGCTAAACAAGGAAACACCGCCAGTACAGTGAAGGCTCAGTCCAACAATGCGCGTGTAACGTTTAAAGCAACACCCGGCCTGCTTTATAACAGCCACGTGCAGTCGTGTGTTCGCACGCCGCCGTTGTGAGATTCGGCGTAATAATACTAACAACGTCACTTCCGCCCTCGTTTTCTCGTGATCACGTGAACGACGCGGAACGACGTGTGGCCTAGTAGACGAATTGCGGGTCACGTGGCAGCATTGACGCAAACACTGTGTCGTCACAACCGGAAACAATGAAACGTCGTGGTTATTGTATAGGCGCCCAAAGGAACATATACATGCGTGCAGCAGTAAATAAAGTTACTAATATTCAACAGAAAATCTCGTAGACGCCACATTTTAAAACGAATTTTTAGCTAGGGATTGACTAACGGAAAGTAAACAAGACTTTGCAGCCGTACTTGATGTGGAGTATCGAGAAAAATGGCGCTGGGAGTAATGTCCTTTTAATCATGTTATAATAGGTAACGCTTAATCATGTTATAATTCTAAACTGTTGGATGACAATACGAACAATGGTTACAACAATAATTTTACATTACTGCACCAATTCAGGGCCACGTGCTTCCAGCAGAAACCCCCTTTTTAAAAACAGGTACTTTCCCATACGACCGTTAACCTGTCTGCCGAAATTTAACTTTGGCAACTTTCCCTAGTGAGCTGTATAGGTGTCTTTATACGGTACTCTGTATGAGAATTAACATGGGAGCCTGCGGATCAGGTTACTAGTTACTAGTAACAAAATTCAACGTTAGGGCACGTTTATGCAACGACTCGCTTTTGCATTCTCGCAGCTAGAAGCTAGAAATCATCTGAAATTCCAACATGGCGGCGGCTTTAGCTTATGTCGACTCGCAATGAAAAGACTGAATAATGCGAGTTCAGAAGCGACTGTGAAAATTTCGACAGGAGGAATTCTTCATCTTATTGCCGCAGATTATAAGACTTAAAGCATTCACTCAAACGACGTCGGATTTAGCTAATCCAGATGGCGTTGTTACCATGGCAACAACAACTTCGCTATTACGATTAAATTCTAGCTGCGAGAAGGCAAAGGCGAGTCGTTGCGTAAACCCGCCCTTATGGGGGCACGATTTTCCTACAAAGGACACGTTCACACACTTTAATGTTGAAGTTTTCTTCGTTACTGGACCCGTGATACCTGATTCCAACTATTTGAAGAGATTTCTACCGCGTGGGGAACTTACACCAGAAGGCTGAAAGCTTTTTACTGTTAAAAAGACACAGTCTGCTAGTGAGCCGCCTTTTGACATCTGACAACAATTAAGCTCTGATAACAATTAAATCCTATCTACTTGACAGCTACACACTAGCGTGTGTCACGGTAAAGGCCGAAGCTACTGAAAGAGAGCTGCGGACACGCCAACTTCCAACAGAAAGACTAGCACGGAATGAGCGAGTGAAGTGAGCGAAATTCAGTGCGTTTGCAAGGAGTACAGAAGACTAACTTGACATGTCTTAGTATCACGAATTAGGAAACAAAAAAACGGACTCGTTTGACGGTTAAGATAAGGTTTAACTGATCCAAAGTCAAAACAGCAAAGAAACACAAAATAAACTTTTCTGTAAGGTTTCTAAAACAGCAACGTTGCTATACTGTTCGTACGCGTGGACCCTTGCTGTATTCAACCGTAGTATTTTATTAAGACATGTAATAAAACTAAAACCCATAGCCCAACTTTCAAAATTATAGGAAGAATAATAGGCTACACACTCACCTACTTTCGAGGCTAAGTTTTTCAACATTCTTCAAGTCAAGTCGTCTCCTTTCGCTTGATCCTCTTGATGACACATACACCACTTTTCAAGATTTTAAATTCAAGATTTCAGCCCTGGAATTTCACTTTTTTTTCAACGACGTTTCCAGGTTTTCTAGGATTCGCACGAACCCTGAATTACTTAATCTGTAGGTCTGTACTAAGCACACTAAACCTTGCGGCACACTGCTCCGTTCCGACGACGAAGAGAGCCTCCAGGGCCACCGTAGTTAGCGACTGACTGCAACGGATGGCCCAGCACACATTGCTTCCGTCGCTAACTACGGTGGCCCTGGCGGCTCTCTTCGTCGTCGGAACGGAACGGAGCAGTGTGCGACAAGCTTAAGAAGATTTGTTTATACGATTTTTCAGCCATGTCATTTAGCCAAGCAGAATGCAATCAGACAATCAGACAATCAGACAATATCATGGCCTAAAGTAAAAACTGTAAAAACACGTAAACACAGCTCTAAGGCTTCATGTGGGCTAAACAGTATAACAAGACTGCAGGATATGAAATCTTACAGGGAAGTTTATTTATGTTCCTTTGCTGTTTTGACTTTGGTTCAATTAAACCTTACCTTAAACATCAAACGAGGTTCGATTTTGTTTTCTAATCGGTTTACGTTTTTCTTAGTGTTTGTTGTGATCGCATTGTTTAGCAGTGGGAAAAGCAACAATTCTTCATTCGGTGTTGCGTCGTGTTGCTTGTAGTAAGCAAAAGTTTTCCTTTTTTGTTGTATTATTGTTTGACGGTTTGATAGTCCCTGTCATCGTCATGGGGCTGGTTTCGTGCTCCCTAAATGTAAAGACAAACAACAAAAATGTTTTGATTTAGGGCATGTCATAGGGTATTGTTATAAAATAAACAACAACAACAAAAAATAAATGGTGCGTCTCATCGTCGTGGGGCAGATAACACAGTTTGGATTCGTGCTCTCTGAACGAAAAAAAAAAAAAAAAAATGGTGTAACTACGGGGTCGTGACTCTTACAGTGGTAACGTAACGTAACGTCACAGAAGGTTCACTATTTGCTAATAGTGACTTTTATGCTGTCAGGTGACCAAACTCACCCGATCAAACAAAGTGTCAGCCATTTCTGTCGTATTGTTATTTTTTCTCAGATGACATGACACAAGTGTCCAGTGGCCGCCACGCTGATATATGTTTTATCTGGATAGGACGGACGTTAATATTAATGCGACGCACTAGCTTGTGTCTTGATAATAAAGCGTGTGTTGAAAGGTGACGCAGGCTGATTTCTTGAAAATTGCAATAATATGCTCAACAATTAGTTCAAGAAGTTTTGTGAA
Organism: Lithobius niger; assembly: GCA_023313725.1. Classification (NCBI taxonomy): domain Eukaryota; kingdom Metazoa; phylum Arthropoda; class Chilopoda; order Lithobiomorpha; family Lithobiidae; genus Lithobius; species Lithobius niger. Next base: position 15,882 of record JAHWFP010249854.1, read on the forward strand.
CCTAAAAATGAAAAATATTTGTATGCCTTAGCGGTAAAATACTTTTTATTTTCTTTAATTTTGCTTATTGTTTATTGTTTAGGATGTTTGTTTGCTTGTCCTGCGACATTTGAATCTTAAAACCTTGTTTACTCTTCAAAATATCACGGTCCTTAGCAGTTTCAACAGTGAAATGGTAAATATTTATTGTTTAAAATTAAGAGAAGTTAAGCCTAACTGACCACTGAAGGACGTTACAACCATCTGCTATTTCATTTTTGAACCTTCTTCTCTTCTATTGGTCTGAAATTGGATGTCTTTACAAATACCGGAGGAGAGATCCTACCCTACCGCTGTACCTTCTTCAACCACCATTCATCAGTGATCGCGACAAGCGCAACAAGAAGACCGTTAAAAGATGGCCAACGACACCAAGTGTTTGTCCGACGAACGTATAACTACTCAAATTATTGCCATGGTGATTCAAGACTTGCCTAATCATTTGCTGAAGTATATTTTCTCCTTTCTGGATGTTAGGGAAAGATACAGAGTAGAATCCGTGTGCAAAAAATGGAGATTGATTCTTAAGTTACTGCCGTGGACTAACCCTACTGTCTTGTCGTTTACTCGGGAACCTAAAGACTCGTTACTTGGCGTTGCAAGTAACGAATTAACAGATGAAATGATGTTGTCGCTTTTGTTCCGGTGTGGGAGCTGCGTGAAAAAAATTGAAATCGTTTTCGACCCGATTGATTACGTCTCCTTGACAACGAGATCCGTTTTTGGAATCGGCCAGTATTGTACGAATTTGGAGAATCTGAAAATGTTGGGCGTTCCTGTGGACGTCGATTGCCTGAAAACCATCTCTCGAGGATGCGGTAAGCTGAAAGAGTTCGACGTTCGTACATTCAGGGAATGCAACGAGTACGACGAAGGGGTGCTTGCAATTGTAAAAAATTGCGCTCTTTTAGAAAAACTGTCTGCTTCCGACCTCTTCCTGTGCGATGATTGGTTCACCGTCGTTAATCCGAAAATCAAAGCTATTACCTTGAAAGAAACCATCCTCACGCCGAAGGTGATGGAAAATTTAACCACCAATTGCGATACCATTCAGGAACTTAACCTCTCAATTGATCCCGAGACCAGCATGTCCGGTTTGGGCAGAATTCTCAACCGTTTCAAGAACTCTCTGAAAAAGCTAGAACTATGCTTAAGCCGCTGCGTGGACGGCAAGAAGACCTTCGACTTGAGGCAAGGGATGAAACATTTGCAAAATTTGGAGGAGCTGCGCTTGTTCTTTGGCGGTGCTTCGGTGAACGACTCCTTTCTTGAGTTTCTTGTTAAGACTTGTCTTCAACTTCGAGTTCTGAGTATACCCGGCAACAGGGTCACGGATTGCGGCATAGAAAAACTTGAATCATTGCCAAACTTGAAAGAAATTGACGTTAGTTTTAACTACAACCTCTCAGATAAGGGACTGGAGCGTCTAGCGCAATGTGGTGCTCTAGAAGAGGTCTACATTTGTAGCGTCCGAAACGTCTCTGAACGTTTCTGCAGTTTCTTGGTGAAAAATTGTCCCAATCTACGTATTCTAGATGCTAGCTGTAACAAGAAAATGACCAATCGCGTAGTGACGGCGTTTCGGGCAGTGGTCCAGAAGAGGTGCCCAGCTAACCCTATCACGCTCATGGTTCAACGGACTTCAGTTGCGTCATCCAAAATCAAGCGATGTCCAGGACTCGAGGTTAAATTTTCTAGTCGCTATGGAGAGTATTTACCGGCCGAAGGAATCCACAATAAATCTAAAATTAAATATGTCAATTATATTTAATTAAGGAAGACAGGCAGTTAATACTGGTACCGAACTAGTTCAAAAAGGTCTGATCGAAACTTTAGTTGAAAAAGTTATACCAATTCACTTTCACTTCTTGATGTCTTCACTGTTACAGCAATAATTTAAGGATGGAAATGTGCATATTTTGAATGAAACAACATTTAGGGGTTAAAAAAACCACTTACATTTGTACTACAGTATTAAAAAAAAATCATTATTTGCAATAATTGTCGTATATTTTATGTGGTGGATTGCTCTAGCTCGAACTTGGCATCAGTTGTGCATTAACAATAAACCGGATGTATACTTTCTGTAAAACTTAAAATTATTAAAAAGCGATATTTTTCAAAGTGCAGGCTTTTTTTCCCATTTTTCGCCAAAAAACGTTATTGAAATCCATTGAAAAGCAGAAAAGTAACATTTTGAATCGTAATTTTAAGAAACTTCAAAGGAAGCGCTTGAAACTGCGTTACGTGGAGCGATGAATTAAAAGTAACCGTCCCTTGTGTCAAGGTCAGTTACATCATAACAATAATTAAATCAAAGGTAAATTAATTACGACACATTAAGTAACCGTTACGGTGGAAGTTAAATACACTATTTATTGCGAAGAAAAATTTGCCTTTGTATTTAAATTTCCGTTAGGTAATGTAAACTGACCTCCATAACTAAACGTGGCGGCGTGCGTTTGTAAAACACTTGCATGAAAAAACAAATAACGTAAATTTTATTTTGCGTCCTTAAATGCGATTAATCAGCGTATTAATGCCATGTCAAGATTAAACTCTCAGATGTTATTGACTAATTTACTCATTCGTTTGTCTTTGTATGTAACGGTTGAGCTTACAGTGTATCGTCTGTTGAACACTAACTCGTTAAACCGACGCATTTGCTAAGTGAGCTGTCGTTACATGAAATGGAGGTCTGTTTGAATTCCTCGTGAGTTGAACGCAGTGATGTTCATATAGAGAGATTGTACTGGGATTCGAACGGTGGAAACCTCACGACAGGGGCGACCGTTCACAATAGTCATAGTGACTACGGTTAACTCTCACCCTACCTTGACCTATAGACCTGTTAGGTACCTCGTGTAAGGTTCCCCTTTTCAATTATTACCAAAAAAGATGAATTGTTCATACGAAAGCTCAAACGGACGTATTTTCAGACATACGTTATTCGGGCCTGGTTGGGACAAGGGATTAAGGGGAGGTAAAGGAGCGAGTCTGCCCCCCCCCCCCCTCCCCGCCGCCTCCTCGATTGGTGAAAGTTGACAAATACGACTTTTATTGCAATTATAAATATTTCGAAAATTGTCTTGTTTAATGTTTCAAAGACACTAAAACTGCTGAAAGTGAAAATACACCCTTTACCGGTACACGGTCACATAGGTGCCGGACACGTGGACCCAAATTTAGGCACTCTTGACAATTAGGCACCCGGACAAATAGGCACTCAGATATATAGACACCGGACAAATAGCCACTAAGTTGAAAAAAAAAAAAAATTTTAATTGGATGGTTTCGCCCTCAAATTGGAGGGTGGGGGAGAAAAAGGTTTGCCATAAATTGTTGGTAGCGTTCAAAACTGCTAAATATTTGTTGGCATTTGTTTTACTCTAGCATTACTAATGTTATGTGTATAGCTGCAGCATAATTTGGGACATTCATGAACAACAAAAATTTCGAAGAAAATGCGTAAAATCCCCCCCCCCCCCAACGGTCCCACACGAATAAGTGTTCCAGATTTAAAACAAACGATACAGAATTTGAAGGCAACCCACTCCGATTAACCCATAACCTCCTAGATACGAACGTACGCCTTCAACGTATAACAGCGAAAAACTAAGTCCCAGCGCGAGCTTTGTGAGGGGTCCCCCCCCGAGCAAAGCGGGCAGTCACAGCCCAGTGGTCAGCGTCGTCGGCTCCAAACCAAGAGAATGCTGGTTCGAATCCGAGAACCGACCCGAGTAAAAAAGGGTCTGAAAGTTCTTTCAGGCGGTTATGGGTTAAAAACTAAATAATAAAAAAACCCTTGGTGCCTATTTGTCTGGGTGCCTATTTGTGCGAGGCCTATTTATCGGTGCTACTGTGTCCGGTACCTAATTATTCGGTGCCTAGGTGTCCTACATTCCCCCCTCCCTTACCTACCTAGACCATTAAGCGGAATTCTCTTCCCCCCCCCCCTTATTTAAATTTTAACTGATGCCCCCTCCCCCCACTAATTAAATTTATCGGTAGGTACGTCACTAAATCGGGAAGGATTATTTCGGTTTCTGTAAGGGCTAACCTGTTAACAAAGTTAATAACCATCGGCGATTTGTGCGTGTAAACTAAAATGGTTCTTCTTACCATGCGCCACGCCACTTTCGGGAGATTTTTATTCCGAGTCCCATTTTTGGTTAATGTTGTGGGATTCGTTTCTGCATCCGGACAGTTGTTCTTCCGTCACCTTCCGTCCACTAAGATAAAAACAAAACCGGATGCACTTGCAGAAAAAAACGTACCTGTCGCCATGTTGTGAGTGGTTGATTTTGCTTCTCTGATGAAGGCATCGCAAATGTGTTTACGTTTTTATACGGTGCCGAAATATTTGTAAGTTCTTTCCACAAATGCATCCGGCTTTGTTTTTATCTTATACTACCATCGTACCCGGCTTTGCCCGGGGATTTGTTTGACCCGTGGTTGTTTCCCAGTATTTGGTCGGTGCTGCCTGATCGTTCACTGCAACAGTCAATTTTTCTTTGTGTAACACTCCCCCTTTCCGTCAATCCTCTCCCTCCGCAAAGCAATGTCGTAATCAAATTGTGGCTCTAACATAAGAACTGCCCCACGAACGGGCATTCCCCGTTCAGCCCCCTCCCCACTCCCAGAAGCGTGCGAAAAATAACTGTCCTTCGTACATGACGTCATTTATGACATGCCTTTGCGATGACCGCGCAGAGGAAATTGTTAGTCGAGGCAACAATGTGCCAATTTCAACTTCTTTTCAGGGCAACAACGTCCCAGTTTCAACTTCAAGCCAACGAATTGACACACTCGCACGTTTTCATTGTTCCCTTTCCGGGGGTCGTTGCGGTTGCTTCATTTCTGCTATGAGACTTTGGTTTATTAACACTGGCGATAGCCAGTGTTAGTAAGGGTCAGTCTAGGGTCTCTGTGTTAAACTCTTAACTTTGAGAGCTTATAACTCCGTCAAAAGTGAACATTTTAAAACCAAATTTGGAATCCAGCCTCGACTAGTCAAGGCCTCTCTACATTCCAAAAATTGTGAAATTCGGTCCAGCCAAATCCGAGATCCAGAGAGGGACCAAATAGACAACTTCTTGTTCTGCTTCTTCTTGTTGTTGTTGTTCTGGGGATACTTTCGTCTGTCCTCTCTACAGGTCAAACCATTTGTCCTATGAAGCTGGTTCTTAGCTCATTTTACAGGTATTGCTCTGTAGATGTGCCCTTTCCATAAGGCATTTTCTAATTGGTCAAGTGGTTCAGGGATTATGGAGCTGTAAACGACCAGATTGATTGTTTTACGTTGTTTTAAACATTGTTGTTATGCAACAATGCCAATTAGCAATCGCCAGCTGCGAGACTGAAGATTAAAGGATTTGTTTCTATTATTAACTGGCGATAGCCAGTGTTAGTAAGAGTCAGCCTAGGGTCTCTGTGTTAAACTTTCAATTTGGACCGTCAACTGCACTGTTTTATAGTTTAGCTGCAATTCTAAAAGTAACACGAATTAATAAACAAAAACGGAACGTTAAATGTTTAGAGTAAGGGTCTAATAGTCAAACCCTAGAAGGAACACGGACAAGCTTTGACAGTAAGGGTCTAAGTGTAAAATTTTGTAAGAGGCTGGTAAGCATTAGACCCTTACTACCCGGTGGTCAGAAATAAATACATTTTTACGAAAAACTGGAAATCCTCCTACAATGACCCATGTGATGATCCAGTGGTAGTATGGTATACGTTTGCTGCTTTGCTTTATGTTGAAAATTATTTTTCGATTCTAGTAACATGGCAGGGTATTCGCAGCAGAGAGCATTACTGGTTATCCTCTACCGTAAATCTACGAAATATAATAAAAAAAATTCTAAAGCATCAAAAGACACAAAATGCCAAACTTCGCAAGAAAATTATGTTCTTAAAGTTCCATAACAATATTCTAAGAACAAAGAAAACCTGCTACAACCGTTCATACACACGTTCTGTCCGAATAGACTAGAACTAATCTAACCACCGGGTAGTAATGGTATAATGCTTACCAGCCTCTTACAAAATTTTACACTTAGACCCTTACTGTCAAAGCTTGTCCGTGTTCCTTCTAGGTTTTGACTATTAGACCCTTACTCTAAACATTTAACGTTCCGTTTTTGTTTATTAATAATGTAATAAGATTCACTGCTGCACCCTCATAAACATATTCCGTCCAATTCCGTCCAATTCGTCACCTACCGTACAATGAACGACTCAAACAGCTCAGTATATTCACTCTCTTCGTGATGGGTTTGACAAGAGTGATCTTGTCCTTACCTATCAGATATTATCGGGTTCCTTCTGTATCAACCATCCTGTATTTTTACCCGTAGTTTCAACTGCAACCGGAGCCACAGCTTTAAATTGCAGGGTTTTGTTTCCAGGCTGAAATGCCGACAATTCTTCTTCACGGAAAGGACTGTTTGTCCTTGGAACTCCCTTCCGGAGCACATTATTTCGGCATCGTCTATAATAGCTTAAAGGCTTGCACTGCTTTGGTTTGGGATTATTTTTTGCGCGGGGTGAGGGGGGGGTGCTTTATAAGCCTGGCTTTGCACCGTCATCAGTCTAATCTAATCTATCCTTTTGGTTTGGAGCAGACCACTATGTCCACTCGGCTTGACTTGCTCACTTTGTTCCGGGAAGGGAAGACCCTCACAAATGTCGCTGGCACGTTGGAACTTCAGGTTTTTCTCCCTTTCGTTTGGTGGCAAGCAGCCACTTCGCTGCAAAATAATGTGAACCAACTAAATTCCGTGCTAACGCGCGCACAGATTCACATTCGTGCTTAGAAATCACTTAAAGAGGATTCGTGGTGAATGCGTTACTTGTTGAACTGGGCGGCTGCGGTCAGCGTCGAGACAAAAGCTTGCTAATTACATATGTCAAATACAAAATTTACAGTTTCAATTTAATGCTGAGGTAAAATACGCACGCCAGATTGCGGGCGGCGTGTTGGTAGGTTTGACTGTTTTGTATTAAAAGATACCATGACTTTCCTTTCCAAATATGACCGTATTTGCCAACTAATATCGATTTTTACAAATTTGCTTAATGGATACGGACGGTTACCAAAACACGCAAATTTTAAGTATTAACGCAGGTTTCGCCATTCAAGCTTAATGTTCAATCAATACGTATTTTTTATTTTTATTTTTTAGTTTTTCCGCATTCCGTTAAACCTCGTACCTGATTAAGCGATGTTGTCATGGTTACGTCGAGTTGTTTGTGCGATTTACAGGGCAACACCTTTGGGGGTATTGTCTGTTTCCTTGACTTAGTTCCCATAAATCAAAAACACCAACACATTAAAAAAAAAAAAAAACGGCAGTTGAGTTGTTGTTAGATGTGGCAAGAATCTGAGTGAATGAACCACTCATATTTGGCATTATGGCCATGGCAACGGCAATAAATAAATATTTTGTATATTAAACCTACTTTACTTGTTGAATAAAGAAGAAAACAACCTCCAGAACCAACAGTGGGTACACGGGAGGGAGGGGGGGGGGGGAGGTGGTGCTTTGCTCCTGCCCTTTTCGAGAAAAGTGTCCTTTTTGTAATAAAAATGTGCCCTATTTTGCATTTCAGAATTGAACGCGTAAAAGGCGAAATGAGAAGGCCGGGAAAGGGGCCAGAACATGGTAAAAAAAAAAGTGTAAAAAACAGGTAACCAACTAAAAAAAAAAAGTCCCCCAGAAAAAAAAATCTGATCGTACCTTTTTTTACTGAAAGTTCCCCCTGCCCCCTCGAAGATCTGTGCGCACTTATACAGGGTGGTCCACAAAAAACTGACGACTAAGTCCAAATTTTCTAGTTAGCACCCCTCAGAAACAGGACAGGACTGAAATCAAATCTAATGAAACTGGAAGATTTCTGTCCTCTCCTGATTCTGAGGGGTGCTAACTAGAAAAGTTGGCCTTAGATAATCTTGGATCGTCAGTTTTTTTGTGGACTACCCTGTAGAGAATCGGTGGAGGGAATTTTAGACAAAAGAAAAAGACATTAAAAAAAAAATGAGGAATCTGCGGTTGTGTTGAAGCTCAGGGTGGCGTTCTACCGGGAAAAACCTGGAAAATTCAGGGAAAAATCAGAGAATTGAAAACTATTTACCGAAAATCAGGGAATTTGAACATTTTCCGGAAAATCTTTCCCCTATGAAGAATTAGTAATTAGGATTTAATTTTTTTTACTTTAAAACTTAATTCCCTTTTTGATTCATTTCCAGTAAGGCGAAAACGCCTTAGGCCTTAAGTAATGTGGGACGTCACGTGTCAAGCGAGTTTTTAGTCTTGTTCAGTTGTGGCCTTTTTCCTGCTTTACACCAATACGAGTTAGGGCAGTGCAATTTTTGACTTAGCAAAGCAATGCGATGTAGTTATTGCGATTTTAGTGAAATGTAAAGAAAAATATTTTAATCCTGTACTGTATCTTCCTTCGACCAAAATAAATTCAGGAAAAAGAGTGAATATTGGGTTGGAAAACCTAGAAAAATCAGGGATTTTCATCATGAGCTTTTGAACTTTTTGATCATAGATCAGAAAGTTAATTAGATATCGCATCTTAGCTCTCCCAAGCCTACGCGGGGCCCTGGCGGTAATTGTGGATACCAGTACCTCTGTTAATGCAGCTTTGCCTTAGCAGATGTGTGGAGGCCAAGAAGCAAAGTTGCTTTCCCTCCTTGTATGTTTGTTTGTGATCTTTAGGTCACCACTGGGAAAGATTGAACAGCTACTTAGCTCGGCTGGAGCCTGTAGCCAGTACCCGCCCCGGTAGCGCAGTGGTTAGAGCGCCCGGCTAGTAAACGGGATGTCCTGGGTTCGAGTCCCAGTCGGGGCAGTAGTCTTTTCTTTCTTTCTCAGATTAGTGTATTGTGTTTCCTAACAAGGCCAGTCTTTAATGCAGACTGCTTACTTCATTTACGCTTTCCTTGTGATTTCGTTCTTTATTTAGAACTTAAATAATAATACTAATATGGTGAGAAAGTATAAGGCAATAACGTAAATACAAGCAAGTCCATATTAAAGACAGAGTGTGTCAAAGATATTGCAAATTGATAACCACAGCAAAAAAGGTACAAAGTTTTATGTGAAAGGAGAAGAAAAAGTAAAAATATTTAAATATTTTTAAGGCACGTACATATGTGCTTTTAGCGTCCTTTTCAATTCCTTAATTTTTCATCGTTAGGTAAGTGTTCATGCAAGCTGTTAAAAGGTCATGGTATAGTGTATTTTCTGTTACGTTCTCCATACACATTTTTTGCAAATGGTACTGTGTACCGGTAAGTGCTTTTCCTAAAGTACAGGCTAAAGTATAGACTTATCATTAGTTTTAAAATTATGGCTATAGTGGTGACTATTTGAGCCCACGACCTTTGAAACCAAAGGCCGGAGTCCTGCCACTCGTGGCCGTGTCAGTATGGCTGAGCAGGAGGACTCTGGACTTTGGTTTCAAAGGTCTTGGGTTCAATTTTCGCTCAGGCAGTCAGACATGTAAGTCCAAAAGTTAAATTAAATAGGTACGCATCTGTATTTATTAGTCACCCCTTTAATAAACCAACTCTTGGGGCGAGTGGGAAGAGGTTTCAACACAGCTGCTGCAACCTCGCAGAGCGACAGATAAAAACGAGAAAGGTGCTTTGAGTAGCTTGAAGTATCTAAAAGTAGGCAATTCGTCTTTGTGTGGTGAGCCTTTTGGTGCGAAGGTGCTGTTTGAACAGGTGATTTCGAGTTATAATATATTATTATTGCTCGGACGGAAAAATAGTGTCGGATGAAGGACACTTCCCTCGGTTGTTTTTTTGTTTTCGCTTCGTGAGGTGCAAATATAGGATGCAAAAATACGCGTCTGCCTTCAGTCAAACAAACAAAAACCCACGGATGTGAATCTTTGTATTGACAGACTGTCATCTGCCTGCGAACGGGCTGATTTCTTTCTTTTCTTTTATTTCGATTTTTTTAAGCCTTACTCATTGAAATGTGTGCGGTAAGTAGAGAGACTGCATTATGATTTGACGCTGGCAGGTGCTGACGGTAGGACGATTTTATTATTTGTACAAGTTTTTGCTTGGACGATTTGAAAGGTTCTGTGAAAGAACCACAATAATTTCTGTTGGGCCTGTATTGCATATTTACGTTTGCGGACTGCGTCATTGAAACCGTTATTAATTTTTCCGTGAAGTTTCCTTCAGCGTAAATTCGTAATAGGCCGGCTGTAACTCGGAGGTGAGAGTAGTTTTTACACAACAACCAACACGCAGCTGGAATTTGGTTTGCGATTCCAGTCGTCAGTTAAGATGGCTTATCTTTTCTCTTTGTCCTTCTGCTGCCATTAGAGACTCATTCGAAACGAGATTTGGCTTATTCTCATTTCTCGATGTCGTCTCGTCTGTTCACACTTCAATCTCGTTTCGTCTCGTCTCGATAAGTCTCGCGTAGTTCACTTTTCAAATTGATGAAATTACTTCGGGGGAAGTTGGACGGCAAGTGAGCAGAAACAATGACGCCAAAAAATAACGTGTCGAACAAATACTGTTAATTTTATTTCTTTAAAAAAAAATAGGCTAACGCCGGAGCTAATTTCCACCTGTATTTATTTTACATTAATAATAATTATAGAGTCTCCGGTCTGAAAAACTAGGAAGAACGTTATCTGTTATCTGCAAAAACCGGCAGATTTTTTTTTATACAGCAGAAGCAATAACGCCATATTTGCTGCGGAGCTCACATTTAGATCCAGTCGTTTAGCTAGGTGTAAGGGGCATTGAAGATAAACGGAAGTAAAAAAAAAATTGCCGTTTTTTGCCGAGCGGATGCTGTGAGAGCGACTTTTTAGGACTAATCGCCCAACCCCTTACGCTGCGAAACTTTTACCGCGACTGCTTATCGACAAAGTAACGATTCCTCTTGCAGCAGCTGCGAACAAATCCAAAAAAAATCATGCTTTTTTTGGCCTAAGAATTCGCTGTCACAGTACTAATTTGACAAACGACGTAACTCAATGAAATATTAACTTTTGATCGTCGCATTTAGCCACTACAGGAAGACACGCATCCGTAAAAAAAAAATGGATTTCGTTAACGACACACATTGGCTTCATTTAAAATAGTCTCGACATCGTGTTGCATGGATGAATAAATAGGTATACTCTCGAACCCAATTCGCCGTAAGCTGCTACTTATGAAATTAAAACGGCGGATAAAAATTAAGCCTAAAAGCTAAGAATTACGCCTAAAATCCAAAACTAGGCCTAAAACTAGGCCAAAAACACATTTTAAACCGACAATTGTGACGGTTAATATATTACTTTTCGATTATAATTATAATAGATATCACTGTTGCAACGCGTGATAGAGGTGTGCGCCTCAACAAGTTCGTTGAAAGGGAAGAAGTGTACCAAAGACTGTTTGCTCTCTGCAGCTGCTTGTTGGGTTTTGTTTGTTACTAACCGAGCCCATTTGGCTTTCCGTTCTGGAATTACATTTTACTCTTAATGTGTCGGGTTGTTTCACCAGCAATGTCCTTGTACTTAAAAGGTGTGTTAGTTAAAGACTCGATAAAAAATTTATTTTACCAAGGTCGAAAAATACTATTTTTTTTTTGTTTACAATAAATTACGTTCCAACCACTTTTCTTTTTTTCTCTTTTGCAAACCCTTTAATTAAATAAATACGTGTTTTAATATTACAGGATACAACTCGTTTTATAACTGTATCTACAGGCACTATTGTGTTAGAACGTAATGGATGGATGGAAAGGCTCGGATTCCGTGATGACGTAAACAAAACCTCGTTTTTCAGTAACTTAAAACGAAATAATAAAAATGTATAGTTCTGTACAGATACACGTGGAGGAAATGAGAAAATATTTTTCCGAAACAGGAAAAAGGACGGCTTCACCAAAACCCCGTAATTATGGGCAAAAATTTTAGAGCAGGTTGTCAAATGTCGTTCATTTGACGGGAAAATGCATTTAAAAAGAATTGAAAAAAAAAAAAAAAGGAAGGATTGTCATTGGGTTGGGCTTTTTTTGTGGAGCTTAATGATGACTCGGCTGTTTTGTAACATTGCGCCATACTACTTAATTTCGGGCTGTTTGTATAGGAAGCCAAGCGGTTAAACCAGTTTGCTTTCCTTTAATTATTATATATTGATATTTATTGAAGTAGAAAATAGAGAAATAAAATAGTTGAACTCGTTACGTAACACAGTAAAGGGAAAATGTTCACTCATATACATACTCGATGCTGGAAAAAAACTATACCGCCAAGGTTAATCCTATTAGCCAAGTTAATCGCACCGAATAATACTTTGGACGTTAAATGAAAACTTGAAGATTGCTACCGCTAGTAGCAATCTTCTAGTTTTCATTTAACTTTCGAACTATTAGTAGGTGCGATTAACTTGGCTAATAGGATTAACCTTGGCGGCCTTTCCCTAGTGGATTGATATCACTACCTTCAAAGGCTGATCGTTTTTTGGAAACTTGGCGGGTTTTTCTACCAGTTTTGGTTTTGGGTGGATAGGAGAAACTCGTGAAGATAACGTATTAAAAAGGGCCATAATGTTTTCAGCCAGACACTACCCCTTCCCGCTTGCCGTCGATCATTCTCGAGTAATTTTCAGAGATGTGGGGGATTACTGACGGAGGGCGCGGGGGAAGAGGTGAGAAAAAAGCCATAGATAAAAGCAAGGGAAAAAAAACAGCTGAAGGCAAACACCACCACGGAAAAATCCGTAGGAAAAAAAAAACAAGTAGAATGAAACAAAAAAAAGCCGCGAAAAGCTCCTTGGAAAAAAACGTAAGGAAAAATGAGTATGAAAAACCAAAAGCTACAGAAAAATAAATACATGAAAAAAAAAAGCCAGGAGGAAAAAATTGTGAAAATCGTTCCCCAGTTGAAATTCGAGTCCCGGTGGTTGAAAATAGAGCCAAAGCATCTGCCCTATTCTAACCTATAATAACAGCAACACACACAACAAAACAAAGAGGCCGACGAAACAAGTTTTTTTCAGGGTGTTGTTTTTTTTACCCGCGTCCATTATTTCTTCAGGTTCTTTTTTTTTCGCTATTTTTATCGTCCAATTTTTTTAATTATTTTTTTCTTACACAATCTGAGATCCAAATAAGAATTTTTGCCCCTAGAATGGGTATCTCTCTTGGAATCCAGCAAAGGAAAAAAATATGGTGCGGAAGGATAAAATACGAAATAAAGCTGAGCAGATTTTAGCAAATATAATATCACAGCTTTCGGTTAAATCGGAAAAAAAGAAAAAAGAAAACAATAGTTAAATGACGATTATAATAGTGTTTATGTCATAACCATTTTTATAGGTAAGAACGTGTTAAGAAAATGAAACATCAATGGTGGAAGTATGGACTTTATAAGTTGAAAAAAAATGTACTTATTAGGGTACGTTTACACAACCACTCGCTTTTGCATTCTCCCAGCTAGAAGCTAGAAATCACCTCAAATTCCAACATGGCGGCGGTTTTATGTCTGCCGCCTCGCAACGTAAACAGCAAATAACGTGAGTTCAGAAGTTTTTGGGAAAATTGTTTCGTCATGAAGAATTCCTTATATTATTGGCACGGTTTATAAGACTGCAAGTATTTACTCAAACGATGTCGGATTTAGCAAATCCATTTAGCGTTGTTACCATGGCGATGTCACCTTTGCCATCGCGATTGAGTTCTAGCTGCGAGAATGCAAAGGCGAGTCGTTGCGTAAACGCGCCCTTATTCTGTCGTACGATTTCGGAGAGGGCGAATCCTCCCCGTTACTGAGAAGAGTCCATGAATACTCATAAAAATGCTTACTGGTGGAATTTGTATTTATGACGCATTTTTGCGTATGCACGCCCACATGTACTATTGACTAATTTGTCGGAATGTAGGTTTTGAAGGGTCTGCCAAATTTCACGTTACAAATAGTGTTTCAATTTTTTTATTTAAATACTCGAGAGTTAAACAAATGGCTACAACGACTAACTAGTGGTAACCGGTCGTCTGTACATTTCGGCCACTTCATCCACTTTTACAACGAAAATGTTGAGGCGCACACCTCTATCACACACTGCAACAGCGATCTCTATTATATAATCTAAAAGAAGTAACCATCACAATTGCCGGTTAAAAATGTGTTAGCAGTTAGGCCTACTTTTAGATTTTAGGCATAATTTGCAGCTTTTAGGCCTAATTTTTGCGTGCCGTTTTAATTTCGTAAGTAGCAGCTAACGGAGGATTGGGTTCGAGAGCAGGCCTATTCATTCATGCAACAATAACAATAAGGGAGCGAAACTGAAATATAAAGCACATGCTTAAAACATCAGTATAGTGTTTAGAGTTTATCATAGCGAATCTTCCAGCTGCTGAGCGTTGTAGAATTCACCGACATACTCAGGCAAAGCATTCCACCTACTGATGGCGAACGCACAGCAAAACATGATTTGCCAATGTCTGTTCTGAATGCTGGCTTTTTGAGCTTCTTTGTATGACCACGAGTAAAAAAAAAAATCTCGAGTATGACCACAATGTGTCGAGAATTTTTTTTAATGAAGCTAGTGTGTGTCGGTAACGAATTTTTTTTTTAAGGTTGCAAGCCTTCCTGTAGTGGTTGAATTTAAATGTTATTATTTCATTGAATTAGACTACGACGAGAAAGCCTATTACTATAAAAAAGCAACGATGTTTTTTTTTTTGTTTAAAGTCCACCACGGACGGACAAAGTCGTTGTTGTAGTTTTCCAAGCCGTTTCGGCTGTACAGAAAGGTAAAACTCCGAAACCCATTGAACCATTTTATTGGATTACCAACTTAAATCCACAGCAGAGAATCGATGAGTAAAGCCTGAAATTATCCAGACGATTCAGATAATTCAGTTCTTATGATCACAATTAATTGGCTGAGCGATATAGGCTATAATACGTTAGTTTAGTTACTACATTTGCAGAGCAGATTTCTGCCTAGTGCACCACAGGACAGGGAGTGCTTTACTGCTCCACTTAGAAGCTTTCTGCGCAGTGCTCTTTCTTTAATTTCGGCCTCCACCCCTAAAATATTTTAGGTAGGAATTTCATCTTCGAAATTTTCTGGACCAAATCTCCCTTGTCCTGAAATTTCGACCAAATCAGAGTGAAATTGCGAACGTTATCGTGTTTCAAACTGACAAACACACAAACACCCAAAATCTAAATTCACTCGAGTGTTAGGCCAAAACGTTGTCATGGACGCAGGCAGACTAACAGACAGACAGAAGACAGCACAGGACGAGAAGCTCCATTGCTTGCTTCGCAACGCGCGTCACTAAAAACTGCCTGTTTTTTCCGTATTTTTCTCTTCTTTTTTGTTTTTCTTCATATTTCGTTTTTCTTCCTCCCCCCTCCCCTCTCCCTTTTTTTTCCCTTTCAATTTTTCCTTCCATTTCTCCGTCCCTTTCACTTTCCAGAATATTTCTTTCTTCTTGTATTATTGGAAACACGGGACGAAGAAGAACACGAACAAAAACAAGAAGACTGATGAAGTCTTTACTTAAAACGACTCGATGGTGCCACGACTTTTCCTGTCATTCGAAAAAAAAAATACAAAATAAACAAAAGAAAGCCTTCATTGTTCTTCCACTCCTAAAGTAAGTTGTTCTTTGTTTTTATTCCTTTTTTTTTGTTTTTTATTTATTTTTTTTAATATCAAGATTCTCGCCGTTCCCCTCTTTTCTTAATTCTCGGCATTTTTTAAAAACTTTTTTCGTAGGTTTGTTATTTTTATCTTTCA
>JAHWFP010249857.1:0-20456 GCA_023313725.1 Lithobius niger
GTCAGCACATACCTGCAGATGTAGCCTTACTCGCACTTATTCAAAACTTGACCATCTTTCAAGGAAATACGGTACTCGGGGACGTGAGGTGACCGCATCCAATTCATTTTTGTTTAGTATTTCTTGTAGGGTCTCAGCACATACCTACAGATGTAACCTTACTCACACTTATTCAAAACCTGACCATCTTTTCAAGGAAATATGGTACTCGGACGGTTAGGTGGCCGCAACCGATTCATTGCATACACTGGGTTTTGCTCAATACTTCTTGTAGAGTAGCAGAACATACCTGCTTGTGCTCACGTCAATTGTCCTTCTGCAACTCGCTAACAAAATTATTTTTTTCTGTAAAATACCAGCAACTGAAATTGCAGGTACACGCGTCTCTTTTTATGGAAACGGAAAAACAAAAAGCTGGAGGTTTAGGTTGTTTCCCAGGCCTTTCCGTGCCTCCCCCACCCTTTTCTTATTCGGACCATGTCCAAAAAGTAAGTACCAAACAAAAACTAACTTCTTTGTTTAACCCTGTCCTTTTCCCCAGGTAGAGAGCACTTGCAGCAATAATAAAATTATCACACGGTCCCTTATGGGTTTACAAAGCAGCCCAAGTCTTAGCCGAAATGTCGGTGGTGATGTGAGGGTTTTCTTTTTATTTGCACTGTCTTTTTTAGCAGTCTCTTCTGGGGAAAAAAATACTCTTAAAGGTCCCCGTTATTTGCGTAAAAGTCCTCGTCAACAACTGTAAACTGCAGAAACATATTTATTTATCTACAAAATTGCTGCAAGCAGAATCTTTTTATTCATGAATGGGACCAATAGGAGAATCAGCACGACATGCACCGGATAGTTGAAGAAACTTAAAGGCCTCTGCGGGTAAATCTTGGCAAACTTTCCACCCTTTCCCCAATTTTTGGCCAATCTTGGCAATCCAGTGCACCATTTTAAGTCTGTCGACGATAGATATTAATAGACGACTTAATTAATATGTTCAAGCGTTGATAAATTATACATGTCTAGGACAGCAAAAGAGTAAACAAAGGAGTAACACCTCTCGATCAACAACTGTATTCTGCAAAAACAAATTTATTTATCAACAAAATTGCTGTGAGCAGAACCTTTCCATTCATGAATGGGCCCAATAGGAGAATCAGCGCGACGTGTAACGGAAAGTTGAAGAAACCTAAATGCTTCTACGGGCAAATTTTGGCAAACTTTCCACCATTTCCCCCAATTTCTGGCAAATCTTGATATTCCAGCGCACCAATTTAATTCTCTTGACGATACATTTTCCTTTGATTGTATATGACGTTGTGTTTGCTGCTCTTGCTCGGATTTCCATGGTAGCCCGTCTGAAAGTGCTTCTAAGAGCTAAATTCCCAACAACAACAACAAGAATAATGTAGTCACCTATTCTTGTTTTTGTTCTTGTTCTTGTTGGGACTATTTTTTAAGGAAGGGAACAGATGGGAACATTGCCGTGTTTAGGGTTAATTACTTCTTTTGGAATTTTATTGAATCCTGCTCTTTTAAGTGGACACTTAATGAAGAAGCCGTTAGGCACATTTTCACAACCAAAACTCATGTCCACATATGTCAATACTCCATCCACATAGGCCAAAACGTTTATGGTTGCAGCGTCATTAAAACGCCATTAAAACCTAATGCTTGAAGCTTCGTTCCTTAAACTTTAAAAAGAAAAAACAGAAGATTTATTTATAGCCTTGGAATTCCTCTTGGTTTCACGGCTTAACTTTATTTCGCATCTCCTTTTCACGGCCAGCGCGTTCCGAATTCGGACGTGGGAGTAGGTATCGGCAACCTTTAACTCCCATCTCAAGAAATGGTACATTCGTTTGTACGAAAGAAAGAACGGAACAGTCCATTTCCAAGAGTAAGAACTAAGGAAGGCAAGGCAAAGGGGGAGGTCAGTGGCCCAATGAGGTCACACTCAACATCTCCATCATAAAGCATTTTCTAGCACTTTCTTTTCATTCTCCTTCCCTTCCTCGTTAAAATGCCCTGCCCCGATACTCTACGGTCAAGCCTATTTAGCGCTCTTCAAAACTCTTGGATATTTTTGGCCCAATGACGGTGTTTGGGATGTCTTGCAGGAAGTGATCAAAATTTAATGTTGGAACAAGCCATAATTTTCAATGTTTTTTTTTTCTGATTAATTTTGCAAGAGCCATAAGTGAACAGCAGCAGCCACGTGCACGGATCTTCCGGGTGAGGGTTCAAATCCCACTTCTGACACCATTGTAAAGTTCGACGTAAAGTCCCAAATGGTGTGTCGGCTAACTTTACGGAGAAGTTTCCCTGTAAAAGACAGTAGTCTCGTGTGATCGCTTGCACTCAAGCACTACAGCACTGGATCACTATGGAATAGATCCATTTTGGATCCTGGGACCATATCGAAGCAGAATGGTATCTGGTACAGGAAAGGGTAAACCCAAGGATGAATCGCGGAAACCTCCAATCCATTGTGTTCAGAATACCCCTAGCTGCTGAAGAAGTGGGTAGTCTCATCCACTACCCAAATAGTAGGTCTGTCAGGGACTTTCCAGAATCTCTTTTCCAGTTGCTAATGAAGTTCTGATGACCGACTTTAAGCAGTTTCCAATTCGTGTTATTGTCCCAATGCCAATCCCGTGCTGTCATCGCACGTGGAGCGAAGTGGTAGAATAAAACGAACACTCTGATACTTAACCATTAATTAAGAGCATGTACGATTAATGTAATCAGAATCGGCGCATTGCGTCCTGTTGTAAGGAAATTTCAGATAAATTCGTACCATTTTGTCAACTTTTGACCGATTTTGTAATGCCAGTACACCATATTAATTGTTCCAAGAGATATTTCAATTGGTGGAAGAGTTAAATTAGTTGGTTTAAGCCACGAGGAGTTAAAAAATGGGTAAAAGAATACGTTCTGAATTATTAAAAGCACCTTCAAGCACAATCCAGCTAAAAACTCAGGTAACTAATATTCAGTTCAGTTATCAAATTAGTCCATTATCAAAGGTTCAGCAACAAACTAAAACGATAAAAATTCACTCGATGAAGATGCGTTTCATCAGGTTGCCAGGTTTCTTGATTGAGTGAGATTCTGGTGTTTTATTTTCTTTTTAAACCGTTAATAATGAAGCCAATTTAATAAGCGCTTTGAAATATTAGTTGCCTGTGTTTTTAGCCATGTAATACTTAGTGCTTGCGGGTAGTTTTAGCAAATGTTATTTGGAGAATCCATTAAGCATCTAGACACACGCTAGTGTGTCGCGCCAAGTTAGGCAACAAACATCACAACAAAACATCACATCACATTCAATTGTCGAGGTTGTAAACCATTGTACTTGGGAAAAATAATAATGCGGTACAAAAGCTTAAATTGTGTTGAAATCGTGAGCAATGAGCCACCTCACAAAAATGAACTCGTGTAGGAATGCCAGCTAAGCTGCTTTCAATTCAAAATCTGACCCTCAATAACGTTGTAAATGTAAGTGCATAAAGGTGGCTTGCTGTACTACGTTATTTCTAGTGTACGATTTTCGCTGTTTGGCTTGCGTACCTGTTTCCTTTATCTAACAGGCGCTGTACGCTGTGTCCTGCAGCGTGAAATAGAAAGCTGGTTTTGAAGCTCGCTAACCAGTGAGGCCCTCCGTTGCCTACTAAAAGCGACGAAGGGGGTTAGAGTTTAGAGACTACAACTCCGTCTACGGCCTGTGGCATTATATAGAAAAGCCGGGCTCATATTTCGGAAAGGAGCTGACAGGCTATTCGACCACCAAGCCGGCGCGTGTGGCCAATGCTCCGTCAATGCCAACTTTAAAAACTCTTTTCTTTTTTTCTAAGTTTTTCATGAAATATGCATAGCGTCGTCTGGAAGCACCAAAGCAAGCACACACAATATACATACTTATACAGCCACGTGTGGCGGAACTAGCTGTCTTCAAAGGCTACTTAAGAACTGTGAGATGGCTTTGTAAAGTGGCATCGGAATTAACAATCTGGAGCAAAAGAAACACTATGTGTTTTATTGGAAGCCTATAACTGAATCGAAGTGTTCCCTTTCTTGCAGAAGTCCAGGGTAGATTAGCAGGCGGTGACGCTTTTCTGAAAGCGTGTTATAAAATAATACCTGTTTCCACCAACGGCACCAGAAGGCAGCACTTGTCAGGTATTCGTGGGAGGCGTAACTTGAAATAAAAAAAAAATGGCGGCATCATTGTCTTGGTAACAATGGAAATTGACGAAATACTCGTGCGTGGACAACATCCAAAGTTGAAGAACTATACTGCGTTAGATTCAAACTGTGTATAGTTCGTTACTATAAACATAAAAACATGAAAGAAGCTTCAGCCTGAACGGCCGATGAGCATGCTTCTCGGACGTTCTCGGAACACAAAACCACGCGTTATACTTAGCTCCACTCGTAACGACAACCCGTTTTAAATTGAATGTTAGATTTAAAAAACAAACTTGATCAGCCAGTTCTGATCTTTCTTAAAACTATTTTAATGTCCCGATCTGAATTGTGATATATTTTAAAGCGATTAATTTTGTATGCTTATCGTGATCAAGTCGTTTTAGTGACGCTAAATAGTTTTGATCCCCCATGATGCTTTGCGCTTCCCGTTACTTGACGACAACGCCCTCTGGCGGTAAATCGTTGAAAGCAGGTACTTCTGTCGTCCAAATATTTACCGTTGGCAGAGAAAGACTGGCACTACCTATACATTCTTCTACCCTACAGAAGTCCTTCAGCAAACTATACATGTAAGGCACGAAAAATGCCTCAAAAATAGATGAATGTAAACTGCCTTGGAGAAATGTCGCGGACAGTAAGAGTTCGTTGGTTTGAGCCCCGGTTACATCACCTTAATGAAATATAAATTTATAATAAAGTATCTAAATGATAGCCATTTTTTAGTGTGTGATTTTTGCTGTTGTGTTATGGTGTCACTTTATCCCTGCTCCCAAAATACGTCAAATGTTTATTTTAAATACTGCAAAAGTTTAACTCGGCATTTCCATCCTTGCTAAACTCCATCTCAAAACAGCTCTAAGGCCTTCAGCCATCTTTGGCACCTAAACACCTTCCCTGACGGCTCTTGCTGGTTGTTTGCAAGGTACTCTTTTACCAAAACAAACCAATCGTACACCTCTCACCTGAAAACACCCAATCAGCACTCCGCAAATAATTACAATTTTGGTTGTTCGGGAAAACACGGGTCCATATTGAATTCTGAACACCTGCGACATGGATTTATGGAATTAGTCGGAACAATCAGTTGGGGAATTTTAAGAGAGCTCCCACACGCCAACAGTATTGTCACCCAAAATAGCAGCAAACGCACTAAAATTTTCGCTTTACTTTCATTGCTTATTCATTAGCTAAAAAAAATAAAACACTCAATCAACGAAAATGACAGAAAATGGTAAAATGTATAGGTGAAAATCATGGAAGGCACTACTCCTATAGAGCAGTGACACGACGTTAACTCTATGCTGGAGCCTTAATGGGTTAGCTGCAAGGGGCACTGCAGAGAGAAACAGAAGGGCGTCATACTTAAGCCGATGCTGTGAAGAGTGACTTCTTAGACCTAAAACGCGCGATTTTTGTTGTTGGAGAAAACAACGTTATTTTAAGCCTAAGAAATCCGCTCTTCCGTTGTTTTTCCCTCCATTTTTATGTAGTGCACCTTGAAGTTATGCCCTCCAAAACCCATACTGGTGCCAATATGGCGGCAAATGTCACTGTTCTATACATGTTCTGCATAGAACTGTTGACATACTCACGGATTCAAACTTATATTTTGCAATTTTCTGTCATTTACATTGGTTGTGTATTTTATTTCCTTTTAGCTAATGAACACGCTTTGAAAATAAAGCAAAAATTTTAGTGTGTTTGCTGCAGTTGTGGATGACAATACTGTTGGCGTATTTGAGCTGTCTTAAACCTCCCCACCACACATGATAGGAAGATTCTAAACAGTGGGAGAAATTACCTGGACAATAATACAAATATTTATGTACTTTGAAAAGTCAATGACATTTTTATAATTATTTAAATTGAATTCGTTTTTAATTGTTCCTTTTTTACATCGGCCATTCCTCTCACGCTTAGGCCATTAAAATTACGTAATCTTAGCAAGTGCCTTATGGCGTGTGTTTCAAGCAGCAACAACGTTATCGAAAATACGCCAGCTTTTACCGAGCTAGTGATAGTGGCTCCCTCTCTATCTGGGTGTAAACGTTTCGCGTCTGACTGCAATGTGTCCAGTCTAGACGGAGTGCTTCGTCTAGCTGTAGAGGAGCGGCGCGAGGATCTTGGTTAGACCGCCTGTCTTCAGTGACGTCATTTCTTCATGCGCTTGGAGATAAAACCGTGAGGTAGGAAGCATCTGACTTTAATTTCCCCATACTTCATTGCTCCTGACAGGGCCTGGGTTCTTTCTCTTTCCCGATAACCCTTTGCTCTTCGCCGGACGGCAATGAACTTGCTAAACCATCAAGCTTTCTCCGAAAAAGAAGTGGGGGGAGAAAGGTAGTTGGGCTGGCTTTTGATGATAGGTTGGGAGATTCCATTTTCAAGAACGTCCGACGGTTGATCTCGCACCATGCCTTAAACATTTTTTTGTTGTTGTTGTTGTTGTTGCAAATGTGACCATGGCTACCATTATGTTTTATTTAAAGTTGGTATTAAGTCGCAGTAATGACGTAATTATTGTAGAACAGTGGCAGTAGGTATGTTGGATTGTGGTATTATGCGATGCGGTTTTTTTTTTTTTAGGAAAATGGGCTCATCCCAGTAACGGCGTTCGTAAAAAGCTTTTTTTTTTGTTGGTTTGTTGTCATTGTTAAGAATAATAGGCCTACCGAGAGTTAAAACCAAATAACTTTTTTTCTTCTAAAATTGTAATTTTGCAAATTTTGAAAACTTGAAAAAAACACAAGACACACAATTTGTTATACACAAATTCGCAGTTTTTTAAAGTCACTTGTTTTGTTGATTTTGTTGAACATGAATTTACAGACTTTCTCTTGAAGGATTAGGTCTTTATCCTCCGTATATGGCTGGTTTTAAGACCATTGTTGTGATTTCCCGTTTACGTGAAAATACTGTGAAAAAAACAACCAAAATTTTCATTCTTATGTTTTCCCATTGTTGAAAGTCCTCCGAAATTTCCAAGAATAGCAAGTCATTGTTGTGGTATCCCGTTTTCATGAAAATACGGTGACGTTGCTGGCGAAACTGTCGAAGGTCCTTAAAAACGCAGTTATGATCTGAGGTTGGAAAAAATCATGACGTCATCAGTGCTGTGCATCTTTGTTGAATAGAGTTGGAAACAGTACTTATACAGACAGTTCAGTTTGAAAGACGCACAAACAAACAAAAGAATTAAAGGTATACACCCGGCCTGCATAATAACATTCCGCCTGCCTTATAACAACCACGTGCTGATCGCCATCCGCGCATTTACTACCGCCAAGGTCAACTGAGAGATAGCAGCTGCGTTCCTCGCAGCAAAGAATGCAGATGCTGTCTCAGTTGGCATTGTGCCTAATACTGTCTCAGTTGGCATTGTGCCTGCAACGAACCAGCATGAACGCACTAATTGTGTCGTCACAAACCGGAATGATTCTCGTATTTTAACATCACAATTATTCATAATTTTCTAGGCTAGTGTCTTATAATTTTGCTTTCGGCGATAAGTAAGTAAATAGACCTTAGGGGCCGTACTTGATGTGGAGGATCGAGATAAATGGCGCTGGGAGGAACGTCCTTTTAAGATTATCGAGATTCCTACTGCCAACACACAAACATTCAAAAGAATTAAGATTATCGAGAGACCCACTGCGGACTTCAATAGAATAAGGATTATCAAGATTTCTGCTGCGGACATACACACACACATACAAACAAAACTACAGATTAACAATGACGCTGCAGGCGGAGTCTTAACTAGTGAGCGCCATACTAAATTAGGCCTGTTTTTTTTTATTTATTTATTTAATTTGTGTTTGAAAGTAGTCACTGAAAAAAAATATAAACTAGGTAATGCGCAGAAGTAATTTTTCCGTAACAGCGGAGTAATCAGAATTTCATAAATATATGCCGCCTGGGTCCCGTTGATAAATTCTGCTGACGTAATAATTCTCATCCTGCATGTTATAAGGAGAATCCTTCAGTTTAAAACTCTCTACACAAGTAGAATTGAAACACGATTGGAATTTTTCAAAAAAAGATTAATGAATCGAGCGAGCTCTTTATGTCTAGTATAATTGGAGCTTTAATCGTCGTTGTGTAGCGAAGCCCAAACTCGGGGATGAGAATATGAATTTGATTTGTGCACGTAATACGAATTTCCAGTAATGATTCTGATTTGGCGTTTTCCGCCCGCTTCATTAAATCTGGATCTGGGCACCGGACCGAAGCGTAAAATCGTTTTCACCCACGCAAGAACCTTATAAATAGAAAGAAACTTTTACTACTGTTTTACACGATTCGCTGGTTCAATCGTTGCTTCGTAATTTGCGATTCATTTTGTACGAGCAAGTCAAAATTTTGGCGTTGACCCCACTGTCAATTCGGTACAGAGTTGATTTTAATTTGAAGTTAGTGGCGATAACAGTGCCAGTAAGACTTGGCAAAGCAATTGCGTGGATTGAAGATTTGGGTGCTTGTGGGACATGGAACTATGGAGCTTATCACACATGTGTGATAGTGGGGCAAGGATCCATGGAGTTTATCACACCTAGTATGAAAGTATATAAGTCCAGGGGTCCCACATGCCATAAAATTCATACAATTTTTTGGATTTTAACGATATGTCATAAATTTGTCATAAAATGTTATTTTATGTCATAATATCACAAAATAATAGAAATTTTAGAAAATGCTGTGAACAAATTCACACGAAGAGCACGAACTACCATAACAAATGAGCCATAAGGAATTCGGCTGTTTGCCGTGACGTCACCATGAGTTAACCAATGACGGACGAGAACAACGGCTGTTTGGCCGTCTGATTGGACTAGCCCAGTCACGTGATATGCACGTCACAGCAAACAGCCATGGCGCGTGGTATAAAGATTTCTTCATCTCCCTTTGAAATGTTTACAAGGTTTTGAAGACTAACTTCTGTCTTCTTAAAAAAAAAAAGGATGGGACACAAACAATGTTTAAAAGCCATATCTTTGAATGTTTTCAAGAATATGTGTTAAACCAGCCTTTCCTTTCATTGAAATTGTTACATATTTTCAAACATATGGAAACGTGTCTGTCTGGACTACAATTTATTTAATTTGGGTATGGCATATATCATTCATAGGTAGCCTGAGTAACCGTTAGGAACGCTTGTTTTGGTGTGAGGGAGTGGGTCAGGTTATTTTGGACCTTAGTTGGGCGGGGGAGGAGGGATGCTTCAAGATTTTTTCAAGACCTTTGTGGGTGTCATACAAAAATTGTAGGTCACATTTTCACTTTATCCAACCTCCCCACCCAACACCCAAAAATTTTAGAACTCAAGTAAATTTTATTAGCTCAAGTTTTAATTGGTATCCTTTGTGTGTAGAATATTTCCAGCGCTGAAAACTCGGCAATCCACGGTAATTCGTAAAGTGAAGTTCGCAAAGTGGCAATATTCGAAATTGATATTTCAAAATTAAATTTGAAGTTTATAGAGTTTTGAACGTCTGAATTTCAGGAACGTTTGGAACAACTGTTTCAATTGGTCCTTCCGTCACTTGTCCGTATTAAGGACTTAATATTTCCATTGTGAAACGGCAACAATCACGAAAGTGTTCAGTAATGTGACAGTTTGATAAACTGTCACATTATGATTAGCAAATGCGCGCACACACACCCTTATTCATTCCTTGATGACCAGAATTCGAATTTTCCAAACTTTTCCGTCAACGGAATTAAGTTTCGACTTCCTTTCCAATTATTGCGTCGGGCCAAGCGTGTCTACGAAGCAGTGTTATCATGGTGTCACGACGTGGTATCTGCATAATATTCATCCGAATTGTCCGACTGAAATGCGCAAATATGTGAATTACATTAAAGTGAACTTCCCCCCATTCGTGTGCAATAACGCGTTTGAGAGTGCCGTATTATAGAAATCGACGGAAATCCCTCCAACTCCCTCCCCCCATCCCGTCCCCATCCCGATCCCTCTTGTGTTCTATAGCTAGATCCTCTTATTAAATTTCGTCGAAAGCCGGTGTCCAGCCAAGTATATTAAAATGCATAATTTGCTGCAGAATTCTAATCCCCAAATCTGGTCCTCCCCATTATTTCGATATAGACTCCTTCCTTTCCCTGGCATTTTGCCCAATTCGGTTATGAAGAGGGAGGACCTTAAAAACACACACCTTCCTTCCTCCTTCTTTTTCGTCTTCCCAGTGCTTAATGGACCTGCTGCCTTCTTGATTAGAAGCAGACGGTACATTGATGACAAGAAATGTGAAGCTTCTTTCAGGAATTGTCTAGTTAGCGTCACCCCCAGCCATGATTCTGGAACAGGTCGGTAAACTGAAGCCAGTGCGTGTGCAGGGTTACCCCGCCCTTGTTATTTTTTCCACGGGATCTTCACAAGAATCCTAAGTTCTTATGACCACAGCGGCGCAGTTTTTCTACGTCTTCTTATCCGTATTGAAAAGCACCAATGACGTCACCAACAGTGGACGCTCGGGAAATCTCGCAACGGAGTGATTTGCATATGCAAGCTACCATTGGCCAAACTTGCATATGCAAATCACTTCGTTGCCAAGCTTTGAGCCGGTTGATATATTCAACTGACTGTGTATTCAAAGCCGTATGTTCAACTAACTTTCATCCCCATATATGCACTCCATTCTTGCTGGACTTTCTATATATTCTTTATATTCTATATATTCTTTGGCCAATGGTAGCTTGCATATGCAAATCACTCCGTTGCGAGATTTCCCGAGAGTCCACTGTTGGTGACGTCATTGGTGCTTTTCAATACGGATAAGGAGTCGATTATGTGTTTCTAGTAGATATAAGTACGACATTCTGACTCTGAGTGGCGCTAAAATGGAGTGGAAAGACACGACTAGTCGATATCTGTTCAGGTTAAAATTTTTTCACCGAGTATCAGAATATTTACTCGTCTTATGGGTTACAAAGATTTGGAATGAAGTATAGAATGATGCGAAAACATGTGAAGAAGGCCGTTTCGTGGATTAAAGCAACATACCGCCTGCCTTATAACAGCTACGCGCCGATCGTCTCCACGCATTTACCATAGTCAAGAAAAAAAAACAGCGAAAAACGCAGCTACTATCTCAGTTGGCATTGCGCCTAATATACAAGCCAGCGTGAATGCATTAATTGTGTCGTCACAAACCGGAATGATTCCCGAATTTTAAAATCACAATTTATAATTTTCTAGACTAGTGTCTTATAATTTTGATTCGGCGATCTATTGGAATAATCAATTTTAATTTTTATCGCATTAATCTTTTAAGATTTTTGATCTCATGGTAATTATTAGCAAATTAGTACATGCACACACAGATGAAACACCATGGTTATTGTAAGTGCGCAAAGCAACATATATATTCGGGACGAACGTAAATAAAGTTCCCCTATATTCAACAGAAAATCTCCTAGACGCCACATTTTAAAACGGATTTTTACCAAGGGTATAGACATTTGGGGCCGTACTTGATGTGAAGGTTAGAGAAAAATGGCGCTGGGAGGTATATCCTTTTAAGGAAAGGGTGTGTCAATACTGCAGTTATTTACAACTAAATTTTGTTGGTATGGCTTAAGGCAAACGATCTGTTGACGTCCAGACCAGAGTCGATAGTTGTTGAGCTAACATGTTCAACCTTATTGTTCAGGGAACTTAGTCATTATATTACGTGGATAGATAGATATTTTATTTTCAAGACATGTCCTATGGTTCACAAAGAATTTGTGTGGGTCAAATACACTCCAAAATTAACGTTAGCCTACATTATACAAACTTTGGTTAACAAATAAAGTTAAAAGAATAATAGTATAGAAACAAATATGCGTATCTTACGTTATAAACCAAAGTCTAAACCAAAGTCTCATAGCATAAATGAAACAACCGCAACAACGACCCCCGGAAGGCGAACAATGAAAACGTGCGAGTGTGTCAATTCTTAGGCTTGAAGTTGAAACTGGGACGTTGTTGCCCTGAAAAGAAGTTGAAATTGGCACATTGTTGCCTCGAATAACAAGTTGCTCTAACAATTATCCTTCTAACCAAACACCGTGGTAATCTCAAGGGCAAGTATTACGTGACGTCGTGCACAACTACGTATAGCAAAGTGGAGGAAGGGAAGGAAACCAAGAGGAGAGGGAGAGGACGGGATAAAAGGAGGAGGGGAGAGGGGAGGGAGAGGATTTGCGGAAAGGGGGAGTGTTACACAAACAAAAATCGACTGTTGCAGTGAACGATCAGGCAGCACCGAGCAAATACTGGGAAACAACCACGGGTCAAACAAATTCCCGGGCGAAGCCGGGTACGATGCTAGTATAATACATAAAAAAGTAATCTATGTACAAATACACAAATTGCTCAGCATCAGCATCTAGTTAGGCACAATTGTTTTTAACCCATAAAATGTAGCAAGACACAAAGGCACAGCTGGCATGGAAGTAAAACATATTAACATCAGCAAGATTAACTTTCAGCGATACTATACCGAAATTAGAATTAAAAAAATTCTTAAAGCTAGCATTAGCTCCTATTTACTCAATGTTAAGCAAATATTGGGAATTTTATTTGTGATACGGGATACAAAGACTAGGCAATGAAACTTATGGTGTCCTCGGCCTATCTTGAGTTCGCCCCAGAACGAATACAGATAATCGATTGTATGTTTTCGATAGCAGAGCACCTTGTAGATATCCTAGATGGTTACAAAAACAATGGCGGCCGTCGATGAAAGCCACTCCCTACAGGAAGATGTAGCCGCTCATAAAATATCTGCAGGACTCAAGATACGCTGCGCGCACAATAAGAAGGATGAATGCATGTAGCTAATACGTTTTCTGCAGATTTCCACATTTTTTTTTTTAGTTTCTGTGCAAGGAAAATAATCTACCGATCATAGTCGCAGAACTGGTAATCTGCGTTCTTCCCCGTTTTCATTTAAATTCTCGGAGGTCGTCCTTCGCTCTTAGAGTGGTTCCTATTTGGAACTCTCTCAACAATGAAACTGTTTTAGCCCCATCGCTTGTCTCCTTCAAAAAGCATTTAACCACTTCCACCCTTCGCCCGTTCCTTCGTCGCCCTGAACATTCTATTTGGAACCCATAATTTTCCAGTTCCCTACCATCTTCTTTTTCCTTGGGTCTGCTGTCAGCGGTTCGATAGACGAACCCTTGCACTTCCCTTTCGCCCTACGAGCGAAATAAAATTTATTTATATATTATTATTTATAATGTTTACATTTTGTAACAGAATCTTGTTAAGTTTTTTCCCCACAAGTGACTTCAATAGTGAGGCCAATTTTAAAAGCAAATCAACATTTAATAGCCCTGGTCACAAAGCATGACAGTTAGCTATCAAGCTTCATTGGACTCTGCAGGTTGCTAATAGCATTTGAGAGAAGCTGACGTTCCCTAAAGAACCGGACACGAGCAGCAACAGCGCTTAATCTCAATTCCCAATGCAAATACATCTGCAATTCCACATCCTAATACCACAAGTGGCATACTATGCTAATTCCGTGCTTATGCTTGATTGGGTCCCACTGCTTGTTATTAATTAATTAATTGTTAGCGGTTTGCTGCAATGTTGACGATACATGGCTGTAGTCGTGCGATAGGACTCCATAGTCACGATCCATTAGCGGAACTTGTCACTCGCTTGACAAGATTTACTAGAGCACATAATCATTGTTATTATTATTGTATGTTCTGGTGGCATGTTATTGATGTGTTTGACATTTTAAAGTGGCAATCGTACTAGTCCTTGCCTCGAAACAGGCTGATTTATTGTACGAACACCACGGGAGCGTGTATTGGTTCTGCACAGCCAATGATGCAGATTTTTAAAGCTGCAGGAACCTTTCCATGCAAGTGCTTGCCAATTCACAGAGCGAGTCTGTGTGTTTAGAAAGGCACTGGCTGATAGAAAACTCCTTTTGTACTCTTGGATGAGTTGTCAGTTGGCAACATTTCAATTTACGTTGTAAAATTTTAAACTGTTTTCACGTGTTATGGCATAAATGGTTCCTACTGATATTCAGGATCATTCAGCATCGTTGGTAGATCGTGAGTTTTTTTTTTTTGTGGTGGCTCATCGCAAACAATACCGTGGTTGTCACCGACAGTTAGATTTTTTCTGGTAGCTCGTTGTACACCCTAGCGGTGAAAAATTGTGATCTTCAACTTCTGTAGGCACTCTTTTTGCCTGGAACATGGAGATTTTTGTAAAACTTCTTGTGCCGATCAACAAGAAAATTACTGTGAGAGTCAGATTTCCATCTAAAAATTGGTATTAAACAGGAACATAAGAGGAACAGTGTGTCTGATATTGCGTTTTTTGGCCACTTATGATCATAACACCAGCATCAGAAAAGGTAATTAAAGTTTTCTTAAAGTCCACTGTGCAAAATTCAGATAAAACTTTAGAATCCTACAGTGAAGAAACCTCATTGAAGACTACAAAAACTATACGTTTTTTTTTTAATTAATTTGTTTGAGCCTTAAGTCAGCCGAAGCAATTTAATACTCGTTTGGTTGAACTGGCTCAATTTTGAACATTACCAGACTTTTTGGCGAAGAAGAAATATCTGGTAAAGGGAGGAGCCAACCCAGGGATTTGATCCAGGAAACCTCCGATCATCATAAGGGCCCATAAGGGCCCATAAGGTTCCCATAGCCGCTGAAGGAGCATGGTAGCCTCTCAAGCTACCCTGGCTGGCAGTCCTGGCGGGGGCTCTATCAAGGTCTCCTTTCCAGGGGTTCGACAAGTCCCGCAAACCTCCAGCAACCAGGCTGAGCTCTCTCACCACTCAGCCACGATGATCATAGTCGATACTGCATAATTTTAGGTTAAGTTTAATCTGTTTTGTTTAGTGTGGCAATACTTTTCATAATGAAAATGTTCAACAAACGCCACAGAAGATGAAAAACAGCGTAAAAATGATGCAGCGTCCCTCATTTCTTGGAATTCACAGTGGCAAAAATTCACCTTTCAATTCAATGTTCCGTATCACTCCGCTGACTCTAATTGTGGTCAGAGAAAAGCATGAATTTGTAGTGACTTTTGGTCAAATTCGCGGGTCAATTAATGTGTCAATTATTGAATGCCGGCAAACAGCGACTACAGTAGCTACAAATGGACGTTTTATAAACTTGGAGAACACAAATACCACCTCTTGAAGACTAATAACAAATGGTCTCTTAATTTTTTTAAGATAATCCTATCTTCTTCTTCAGAAGCTCCGGAATAACATGTAGCAACCTTTATTCATATTTTTTTTCAACGAGCTTCTGAAGAAGAAGATAGGATTATCTTCGAAAATTAAAAAGACCAGTTGTTATTTAGTCTTCAAGAGGTGGCGTTTGTGTTCTCCAAGTTTATAAAATGTGTCAATAACATCCTTGCCACTAATGTCATTAATGTTGAGGTTGAGTTAATTTATTTGCCCACACAAGTGTGTAGTCGAGTAGAACATTGTAATTGCTAGTCTGTAGGTTACTAATTTTAGGGTAAAACCTTTGGGAGTGAAACCCATTAATACCGTGTTCTTCTTTATTCATTGATCAACACCTGACGCAGAAACACACCAAAATAGATCAATATACACAGATTAGTTTGACTTTCGAAATGATTTATGCTAATTGTGTGTTGTGGTTATTTAACTGCTGCCCGGACATATTACTGCCTAAAGTGGCCATCCCATCTGAAACGGAAGGGTTAGATGCTGTTAAGGAAATGTGGAAATATTTTGAAAGATTTAAGACATCTCTTGAAGAAAATGAAAGGGTTGGCTACCGAAGAAGGAGGGGAATGAACCTACAGATCCACATATCAAATAAATTAGATGAGTGTACTTTTATGGCTGTGCCATGTGCCAGGGGATGGCCTCGTGGGGGCCCAACATTGACCTTTCTTGCCCAATAGCTGAGGGTCGTGGGGATGCCCTCAGGGAATACACAAGACATCAGCGCCTGGACAGGAATCCATTACCATGACTATTTGTTCCCTGAAGGCATTTCGTTTCACTGTGTCCTAGTCTGCCACACTCAAAGCATGGATGTGTGTCAGAGTGTTTGCGTGCCTTACAGACAAACCAGACTGAAACACTCTCACTATTGCTAGTATCGAGTGGGGGAAAAATGTACGTGTCTGTGCGCCTTTGGTTTTTTTTTTGGCCGCTGATTCTTTGAGTTTTTTTTACCCCATTCTCGTTCATTCTTTGCTTTTCGTTTATGCTGGTGCGTGTTGGTTTCCGCTCTTCTTCGATTGTCGCTGGACCTTTTTTTTTTTTCTCTTTCAGGAAGAAGGAGGATATGGTGACTCCCATTCTTGTTTTTATGTCAGATTGACAGCTACAGCTTTCCACCAATAAGTCGTTTCCCAGATCAACAATACCGACTGGACACTGAGCATATTTTTTTCCTGTTTTTTTTTTATTTCTTTTCTTCTTTGCTTTTCTTGTTTGCGCTTTTCCACAGCGTTAAGGTCGCAAAACTGAAATGCCTCTAACATTTTTTAGCACACCATGCACTTCCCAAAAATGTGTCTTCAAATCATGGTCAAATAAACAGACAGACGATATGTCCCGGTGTCGTCTAGTAGCTACTGTGCTTTGCAGTCTACTGTCACGTTACTGCTGCAGAATGCGGTCTACCATCAAATAAATTCGCCAACATTTTCAGGTTAGCTGAAGCTAGGTTATGTTGTAACATGGATTAGACCGTAACGAGACAATAGATCGTATGCCACAGTGGCACTCATTTCCTGAATTTAGTCTGTGTTCCTTTAATTATGTCGAGTCTTCAGGGGGGGAGGTCTTTAGTATTTTTAGAGCAGTAAAAGGGGTAAAGGGGATGGGGGGAGGGGTTTGGAATCATATAAAATACTACACATAATACAAACTGCAGGCAGAGACAGGGATATCAAATACCACAATTTAATTTAATTAATAACCCAAACTTTCGGTAAAATCTCACAACTGTTTCAAGAGCAAAGACTAACTACTTAGAAGCAGCTAAAATGTTGCAATTTGTCAAGGAAACAGGAATAATAGGTTTGCATGCGCGTTTACTTTATAAAAACTCCATCAGTGAAAGCATTTGTAGAAATTTTTCTTCTATGCGTTCAAGCCAGTTTTTCCATTTGTGTTAGCATCATCCGTTGCCTTGTTCTATCCGTTGAACACACCCGCCATTACAATCCCACAATGCACTGTCACGTACAATACATCGCCTCTGCTGCTTTAAACAGAAGATTTGTGAGCAATCACTGCATGGCTGAAAATGTGCTATTTCTTTTGTTTCTTGGTATCCAAAGATGGGGAAAAAGGAGGAAACTATAAAGGACGCCGGAAATAAAGACGTAACACAACATGTAGTTATAAAAAAAAAAAGAAAATCGCTTCTGCTGCCAGAAACAACGATGAAGAAATCCGTCTTTCCTGCAGTAGTGCCGAAAGAAAAGAAAAATAAAAAATAAGAAAAAAGAAAAGAAATAGGTCCATTTTCTGACCGTTGTATTTCTTCTTCATGACGAAATGGTCTCCAGAATCAAATCTCATTAGCAGCTGCCTTCTGTCCACGGGGCAGCAGAGGTAGGTTGTTGCGTTTTTGCCCTCATCAACTTGCGTCCTCTCATCGCTTAGGCCGGCCTCCATGTTCATTAGCACTAATGCGGTTGCTGTAACGAAGGCGGTGGCGTGTAGGTAGAACCTTTTGGAGTTGTCGTTATAGGAAGGTCTTCTCTCGAAAATTGACAGCCTTTGGAAAGGTGGGTAAAGGGTGTGCGAGGTGGGTTTGTCCCCTGTTACCAAACAGATCGAAGCCAGGTCAACATGTAGTTCTTTTCTGAAGAGGAGAACGTGGTCTTGGACTTGTGTTTTCGCCATGGAAATAGCGCTCCAGCAATTTGGACTTTTAGCTCCCCAGGACCTCCCAAAAATGATGAAAGTTGAAATGGGAATCGGCCGGAGGTTTTTTACTGATTCAAATAGTTTTTACAGATACAGATAGGTACAACTAGTCGTATCTGTTCGGTTCGGTTATGCTGAAAAAAGCAGTTGGTTGTCAACAATTCTGTTGTGAAGAAATAACACGGTGTTGCGGCCTGGCATTGAGGCTTTATGGCGTGTCAACAGCTAGGTCATTAGCACCAACCTCAGTCACAGTGCAGTAGTCTGGGCTGCCACCGTACCGCACATGGAAGAAATGTTAAACAAACCCCGAAATCTAGATCTTGGACCAATTTTTCGCCAAGATGATTGCGGTTCAGCAACTTGAAGAGCGTTAGCTCCCCAGGAACTCCAACAAAAAGACGAGTTGTAAGGGTAATGGCAATCAGTTATACAAGTTTTTACCAATTCGAACCGAATTGGGTCTATAGGTATTAACAGTTGTGTAGTCGTGTCGATTTGTTTTTGGTATGTTAATAATGGCAGAGTGGCTAGTTTCGTTACTTGGGGCACTGTTTCACCATGGAGATTGACGTTCAGCAACTTGAAGAGTGTTAGCTCCCCGAGACCTCCAAAAAGGAAGTTGTGACGGGGATGGGAATCAGTCGGTGGGTTTTTAACGAGGTGAACTGACACGTACGAACAGTTGTGTACTCATGTCGGTTTGTTTTGGTTGTGTTAAAAATGACAGCTTTGTCAAAGGCTTCAAATAATAAATGTCTACTGTGAAAAGGCTGTGTTGTGGGGACTCACGAACAAGTTCTTCATGGCCTTCGGACAGAAACACTTGTTTATAAAGATTTCCTCTCATTTCAGCTTCAAACAATCTTGGAAAAAATGCGACAAACCAAGAGATTCTACTGTTGACGATTCCCACGATATCCTGATTTTGTCACACGGACGCAAATTCGAATTAAGTTTTAGCCTATATTGTGTCGGAAGTTTCACGCCGCACAGGGTGCAGTATAACAAATACCGATTGTGAAAAATGCGCAAATCAGTAGAATTTCGTCGTAGAAATTAAAATAAAAGACAATTGTTAGTAGCGACAAGGGCAAAAAATGCACCCGTACAAATATTGGGATTTTTTGTTGATAAAGCTTGACCTTGGTAACACACAATTCGTAATACAAAAATCGTGAACTGGGCCTAAATCCTACAGAGTCTTACTGGTTTTTATTGTAGAAATATGGAATTCAAGTCATATTTCCTTAAAATACAGTTCCTGGGCTACTTGTAAGTTCATTAGACAGAAATAGGGAAGAACTTTTTTTTTTATATAAGTCACCTTTGGTTCGTTTTGAAAAGCTGAATTATTAATTTTAGTACCACCTTTAACCAACAGATTGTGCATAGTCACGTTTCTGTCCCTATTCGCTCAGGAAATAGTACCGTATGGAGACAACCCTAACATCAAGATAAACCCGTTCAACCTTCAATTTTTGCATAATTTTTGGCTTATACAAAAGTAATCAACAATCAAAGCTAAAAAAAAAAATACATTTGCTTGTAAGTATAGTCGACTAAGTGTTATATAGTTTCACGCGGAATCCTCATTCAGTACGTAATACCGGCACCACTAGTTTCGCTATATGTGGATAACGGAGCCAACGTGCAGTTGAATTTATACGAGATATTTGTGCTAATGCTTAGCGCCACAACGACTGCATTAAAAAATTATTTCCGTCGGAAACCTCCTATAAGCCTTTGTCGGAACCGTCCTATGAGCATTCCCATATTCCTGGGTTTTAAGTAACGCAGGAAGAAGAGAAAGAAGGAGGGGGGGGGAAGGGGTAGCCAACAGCGCGAGAGGGGCGGAACACTGTGATGGCCGCGATCCGTCAAGGGAATAGACTCAAGTGTCGTCATTATGGCGGCGAATGGTGCAACTCTGGACCAAGCCTGGACCTCATCTGGTCTCGAGAAGAGGAAACCAAAACACGCAATCGTTCTCGGGCAATGTGCGCAAGAAAGAAATGTTGTCACCCCGTGGTTATGGTTTTGCGGCACTTACACTCGGCACCGAGTCAGGAGGTGGAAAAAGGGCGGTAATGGATGGATCGTGTGGTACGGCTTCATCATCAACTTCGTCTTGAATTTGGGGGCCTGTCCTCTCTTTTTCTGTGGCAGCCATCTTTGAAAATAATGTACTGATAGAGATTTAGATAGATTTTTTTCCCTGTGTATGGAGTGTTGGTGTAATCGGTGATCGACCATTTTAGTGGTCAACAAGGGCACCAGTAAAAAGGATTGGGGGAAGAGAATTTTTTTTTTGGGGGGGGGGGGGGG
>JAHWFP010249862.1:0-16248 GCA_023313725.1 Lithobius niger
GCAGAAATTTGCCCAAAATTTGTCTGCAGCAGCCTTTAACTGTCTTTAACTGTCTTTTGTGTCGCGCTGATTCTGCCATGGGGGCTGCGGCTAACTACATAACATCAGAAAATGCAACCAAAAACTTAGCCGGAAAACTAAACGCGCCGGACTCTAGATAGGCCGGCCATCTTGCTTGGAGCTTCTGCGGTAGTGGACCCCTTCTCTTCCCTAATGCAGCCAAGATTGAATCCTTATCTGCCCGGGTTAGTTACAGCCAAGATTGAAACCTTGACGGCTGGCACACAAGTCGTTTTTTAGCCACTCTGCCCCATCGGGGTTCATTTAGTAATTTTGGTGCCTGCTGAAGAGTGGGCTTATGGGAAGAATAGGTGTCTCCTCACCGATCAATTTCATGTTGCGCTAGAATTACGTAAAATGATCAGCTGAACAACATTTTCCCATACCATTTTTGGGGCAAAGGCTTAGTTTGGCCGTCAGAAATTAATGAAAGCCGCACTCTAGTACTGACGGACATACAAGAGTTCCATGTTCCCAGCTGACATCTTTTTCCCGTAAACAGTTCAGATAGTGGGTTGTTATTGTCAGTTTGGTTTTGTTTTGTTGTTATTGTCGTTAGGTTAGGTTATAGGTACCGGCTTCTGTTTGGCGTTTCACTTGTAATGAACTTTTTGGGGTTTGGCGTTTGCACTTGACGGACTTTGGCCCAGTTGATGCTTTCCTGCGCGGCGCAGTGTGCCTCGAGCCAGCCTGCCGGCAACAAGATGGCGTCACAGCCTACCTCCCGTAGTGCTAACTTTGGACCTAAATCACGGCCAAACGGTGCGTTTGCCCCAAAAATGAAAGAGGAAAACATTATTCAGCAAGTAATTATTAGTCCATTAAAAAAAAAAAAAAAAAAATCGGACGAGAGACACTTATTCTTCCCATGTTCCGAAGAGTGAGCATGTTGATAAAGGCGGCCCTGTAGCAGAAAGCGTGCGACGTACCAGAAATTTTATTTTCCCTGTAGTACTGTAGCTTAGAAATTGGGTCTGGGATTAAATAAAATGCAGTAGTAAGTATCGTATCAAAAACAAAAACAAAAGGGGCCGCCAAGTTCCGAATGGTTCGGCCCTTCAAAGGAGTGATATCAACACACCAAAACAGTCGCCAAGTTAATCGCACCGCTTAATAGTTCGAAAGTAGTAATGTTCAAGTTTTCATTTAACGTCCAAAGTAGGCTATTATTCGGTGCGATTAAGTTGGCGAATGTTTTAGTGTGTTGATATCACTCACTTTGAAGGGCCGAACCATTCGGAACTTGGCTCCCCTTTTAAAAGTTTTGGTTTTTGATATGATATCAGTATTTTTTTTTAATTGTGTTTTAGACTTAACTCCACTACCATACAGATGTGTAATAACGTGGCACGTCAACAAGAAATTGGTTTTTCAACAATTTGCTACTACCTTTTGCCTGAGCTATAAGCCGAACCATTCTCAACTTGGTCACCTCTTTATAGGTTTTTGGTTTGGTTTTAATTTTGTTGTAATTTGTTTTATTTCGTTAGTTTTGGTGTGTTGATATCACTCTTTTGAAGGGCCGAACCACTCTCAACTTGGTGGACTCTTCACCAGTTTTTGGCTTTGTTTATTTTTCATGAATTGGACGTGAATACAATTTCTTTGGCAACGTTGTTTAGATTATTGTGCTACACTGGTGTGTGTCTAGGCATTCACGTCAGTATACACGTTGTCATTGTCCGAAGTTTGGCTGTCCAATGAGAGACGATGCCGACAATACTAACAATGGGTATAACAATATTTTCGTACTTATGCTTCATCCCACGCCATACTCGTTACACCCCTAGGCTCCAAACCATAAAAGGTACGCAGTTCGTATCGTACTGCAGCCATTTGTCCAATTTCTTAGGTGGAAGCCTTCGAGTTATCTCGGTATCGATGAATAAATCACCCTATGGAAATTAACATGGGGATGGGCGGACTAGAATTAGCTTGCTAGTTACACATTTTCAACGTTATTGAGGTCAGATTTTGCATTGAAAGCAGCTTAGGTGGCATTCCTACGCGAGTTAATTTTTGTCAGGTGGGTCATTGCTCTTGATTTCAACACAATTTAAGCTTTTGTACCGCAATATTATTTTCCCCAAGTACCTGAAATGTGCCAACTATGGCACAGATATAAGAAATATACATATATATATATATATATATATATTTTTTTTTTATATATATACAAGATATAAGACACTGACGCTACGGCGCCGCGCAACAATGGTTAACAACCTCGACAATTGAATTGATGTGATGATTGTTGCCTAACATGGCGCGACACGCTAGTGTGTGTCTAGATGATAAAATGCCGTATTTTGTGTCTAACGTATTTTATACTGCCCCAGCCAGTTAATAAGTTCTCACTACTTTTACTTTAGCCCAAGCCTATACAAAAAAAATTGTAATTTTTTTTAGCATCATTTTACTATTATTACTAGGCACTAGTTGGGTATAAATAACTGGCGCAAATCAAAGCTCTTCTTCCTCCATTGTTCCCTTTCACAAGTGGAATTGGCCAACGGAGTTTATGTGTAGGCTTTCTCTCGTAGCGCCTACTACTTGTATATTCGTAATCACGGGGGACGCGGTACAAAATGGGACTACAGGTGTGTGGAAGAAAATATTATTTTGTACCGGATTTTGGTGATCTGGATTGTAGTTGGGCAAGAATAATGTAAGTTGAAACATGGTTAAATAAAAAGCAATTATTGACACCGTGTACTGTACTTGGCTATAATCGGGGGGGGGGTTAAAAATAACAATAATCTACTTTCTAGACTTACTTAGGTCTAAGGAGGGAGGTTTCTCTGTAGCAGAAATAATGTGTGATACACATTGCCTACGTAATCTGGCATTAACACATTATTTATTATTGTTAACTTAGGTTTTTGTATTTTCTCTTCCTTCAAATTCAACATAATTCACAGTTAAAACTTATTTCTAATCACATGAACCTTTGGTAACATCAGTGCGATTCACGATTGGGAATTCCTGTACATTGATTGGTGCCATTCAGTTATTCACATACTTGATTTGGATTTAGTCTAGCAAAAATGCAATGCCTCTATTCTCAGTTAGCCTATTCACAAATTAATTTTATTAGATCATCACTCCTCCAAAATCCAACATAATTCACACTTAAAACTAATTTCTAGCCCCACAAACTCTCGTGAATACAACCTTCAATGCGAATGCACCAGGCCTCGAAATATGGATTAGCAATTTTCACCTCGTGGCAGTGGTGTAAAAGTCCGCCAGAGCATATTGATTTTTAATCTGTAATGAACAGTCCTTAAAAGTCAGGTATAATCAATTTGTGTGTGTGTGTGTGTGGGTGGGGGGGGATTAACTAATATAAAATTGCAATAAAAAGTAAAATTTACTAGCATCGAACCATGTTTCGGCTGCTTGATCAGGGCTTGAATTGGAGAGTAAAGTATCTGCCGCACTAATTTTTACTTAGCGCGCAGAGTATCAGCGTTACTTTTCAGCCACGTTATGACACTGAACATTCTTTGTATGGCTGATGTGGAAAAGGGTAGCACCAAAATAATTTCAGCAAATGAAGACAAAATAATGCCAATCGTTATTAAAGAGTTTTTAACCATATCGTAAAAAAATCACTGCAAAATATGTATTTTTGCGTGCTATTAAAACCTTGCGGCAAACAGTGACACAAGCAAATCCGATTCTCGTGGCAATCACCAAGGGTGCCGCAAGCTGTTTCAAACCATAGATGCAGCGGCCATTAATTGTTAACAGGAGAGAGTGAGTAATCATCGCCGCCTTAGAGTGAACGATCCTTTGTCCTTCCGGAAAATGGCAACTTTCCTGTTCAAGAATCGCATTATTTTCATTAAATGTACGAAGCTGTTAGTTAATTTTGCAGCAGAAAAACTTTTTAATGGTATAAAAAGTTGATTTCGGTGAAATTTTTAGTTAATTTTGCAGCAGAAAAACAACTATTTAACTCTCAATATTTCACGATTTGACCTCGTTTCGCACGTTAGGCTGGGCCAGTCTCTTTTGCACTCCTTTTCTTGTTTTACCGATGTAAATAGCAACGCAGTCATTGCATGGAACTCGGTATACTGCTGAAGGAGTTCCATTCAATGATTGTGATGTTGTTGTAGTTTTAAACGAACTTATTCCATATAGTGTTGATAACTCTCATAGTAATAGGCGACCGTTTCGTGTATGTAGTAAGAAAAGGAGTGCGGACGAGATTGGCTCAGCACATGGCGAACGTGCGAAACTACGCGGAAGACAACAGCATCGCAATACGCTGCAGGGTGACACAACAACACGAGATAAAATGGGATGAAACAAAAACCCTTTTAGCCTCTAACTCTACACGTGATAAACATGAGGTACCTTGAAGCTATTGCAATAAAACACCACAAAAGCCATGATGTTCCTCTTGTGTATATTCCCCTCTAACCTGAATGTGGAAAACCCAATTAATGTTGGGCTCAGGGATTAAGCTGTTGGTAGCCAAATTACTGATGTACCGGGTAGTAATTTTACCGGGTAACTTCCGGGTATGGGGGAGTCCAACGAAAATCCATTAATCAAAGAACGTAACCTAGGGGGAAATTAAATGGCCTTCCAAAAATAAATCCCCCCCCGGTAAAGGAAATTCTGGTGGGAAGGAATTAATCTACGGGCTGGATAATTACCTTCCCTTTCCGTGGAACTTGTTCAGTCTGGCGGGATGACAACGATCGCTTGATGGCGTCACGTTGCTGCACTTTTGCAGCAGTTCTGACGATCGGCCACACAGCTATGGCCGTTCTAGGCCAGTCGTCAGTCCTGGTTAGTCCAAGGCATAGCACAGTAGCATTCAATAAGCTAAGGCCCTATCTGGTTGACTAACCATCTTGCCTCTCTGCTGGCACACGTCCGTCCTCGCTGACTTCTTGATACCGAGAGCAGCACGACAACACACTGCTCGTGTCACCACAATGTTCGCGCCATTTTCCCCTACATAATCTCCACTCGTGGCCAGCCTGCAAAACCTGAGTGGGTCTCACTTCCTAATGAGTGGTCTGCCTCTCTTCTGGAGATCTTGTCAACTTCTGTCCCGGACAGTTGCGTGTCAACCTCTTCATTAGGTTTACCTCTTCGAAAAGCTCCTTATCTTGCAGAGACATCTCCTTCTGCTTGTCCGGAGGGGCCTTTGCCCAACGCATCATGTATCCACTGTGGTCAACATGTGGCATCACGTTTCCTTCTCTGTCCTTGACCCACTTGATGGTCAAAAGGTTGCATCTCTCTGCGAAGTCATTCGTCAACCCTGGAGATGGTTCGCTCTGCGATGCAATCTTCTTTGCACCTTCGCTCTTGGCTTCTGTTGCACTGCTCGCTGTGCTTCCGCAAGAGCTTTTCTCTGCCTCTTCGCCGAACTATGCGACAACTGTGGTCTATGTTGTACTTTTACAACGTCTCGCTTATTTCCCGGTTCACCACCAGACTTCGTACTAGAGCTGGCTTGATCATCTTTGGCCTTTTCTACCTCTAGGCCTCTGGGAACCTGTTGCACGTCTGCAACTACTGAATTAGGTGCTCTACTCTTTGTAGGTGAAGTGGCCCGTTCATCTTCCTCTACTTTCTGGTTGCGGCTTTACCCCACTATCGCTTCCTTGGCTTCGTGGTTTGCAGGTACCTTATCCTCGAGCTGCGCCCCGGTATTCTCACTTCTAAACACCTGTACATTATGCTTCGTCATGATCTCTGTTTTGTCATCATTGACACTGATGGGAAGGTGGGGAATTAACCTATGAGCTGCATAATTACCTTCCATTCTGCAGTGGATCTTGTCAGTCGGGAAGGCTGACGACGATCGCCTGACGGCGTCACGTTGCTGCACTTTTGCAGCGGTGCTGACGCCCCGGCCACGCAGCTATGACCGTTCTAGGCCAGTCATCAGTTCTGGTTAGTCTAAGGCGTAGCACATTTGCGTTGAGCTAATCTGAGGCCCTATCTAGTTGACTAACCACGCTGTCTCCGCTGGCACACGTCCGTTATCGCCGACATCTTGGTACCGAGAGCGGCACGACAACACACTGCACATGTCGCAACAATGTCGTGCCTCACCTCTTTGCAGTCTGGGCATGAACCGCCAAAATGGTTCGTGCCATTTTTCCTAACATAACCCCCACTCGTGGCCAGGCTGCAAAACCTGAGTGGGGTCTCACTTCCTAGTGAGTGGTCTGCCTCACTTCTGAGACAGACTCTCTGGAGGTCTCGTCGACTTCTGTTCCGGACAGTTGCTTGTCGACCTCTTCATTAGCTTGACCTCTTCGAAAAGCTCCTTATCTTGCAGAGACATCTCCTTCTGCTTGTCCAGAGGAGCCTTTGCCCAGCGCATCATGTACCCGCTGTGATCAACATGTGGCATCAGGTTTTCGTCTGCGTCCTTGACCCACTCGATGGTCAAAAGGTTGTACCTCTCTGCGAAGTCTTTCGCCAACCTTGGTGATGGTTCGCTCTGCGATGCAATTTTCTTCGTACCTTCGCTCTTGGCTTCTTGTTGCACTGCTCGCTGTGCTTCCGCAAGAGCTCTTCTTTGCCTCTTCGCTGACCTAGGCGACAACTGAGGCTTATGTTGTACTTTTACGTCTGTTTGGTTTCCGGGCATACCACTCGTCTTCGCAGTGGCGGTGACTTGTTCATCTTTTGCCTTCTCTCCTCCGGAAACCTGTTGCACGTCTGCAACTACTGAATCGGGTGCTCTACTCGTCTCTCTAGATGAAGTGGCCCGCTCATCTTCCGCTACATTCTGGTTGTGGCTTTCCCCCACTATCGCTACCATTCTTTGTGGTGAACAGGCACATTATCCTCGGGCTGCGTTACTGCATTCTCACTTCTTGGCACCTCTTCGTGGTCCACCACGATTACTGTTTCGTCACCATCATCACTGCCAAACACCACGCGTAAGATTCTACCTAGTCTCCTGGAGTCC
Organism: Lithobius niger; assembly: GCA_023313725.1. Lineage (NCBI taxonomy): Eukaryota > Metazoa > Arthropoda > Chilopoda > Lithobiomorpha > Lithobiidae > Lithobius > Lithobius niger. The sequence goes on from JAHWFP010249862.1 coordinate 7,019, forward strand.
ACTTCTTCACTTCGAGCCAATCTCATTCCACTGTCAATTGCTCTTCGTATACGTTCGTTCAGAACTGTCTTTTATTCGACAAACGTGGTAGTAGTGGGATCAGCTTCTCAAATTGACACTGCACCATCCCCCACTATTGGCTCGGTCGTTGATCTCCCACTTGTGTTCACTTTACTTCTTGTAGCCCTTTCTTTAGGTTCCAGTTTGGCATCCCTATCGTGGAAATCTTCAGTTCCTTGTGTCCTACATATGGGCGGTGACTTATCTTCTGCAGACACACTTCTAGTACTTTTAGTAGGTCTCACATTCTGGCACTCTCTGGCAGACAAAACACTTTAGCTTTCTTTTAGCCCTTTTGTTTTCTTCTAGCTGTCTGTCCTTTGATTTAAAATTTGTTTTCGTAACAACTGGTTTGTTACTTGCTGGTTTCCTCTCCTCTTTAAACCTCCTACAGTGCCTGTCGTCTTCTAGCAGAAGATATATGACATTCCTGGGCGTGTACTCTTCCTTTTTAAATGAAGTGGTCCTCAGGAGTTCACTTTCGTGGCTGTTTGACAATCCACCCAGCATTATCATCGTTACAAATTCTTCTGTAAGTCCGTTGCATCCTGCAACCTTAGCCACTTCCGCTAGATTCTGGACTCGGTCTACGTAACTGGGCATGCCTTCCTCCTTCCCCATCTTGCATTGCAGCCGATTCTTGAAGGCAAAGTACTTCCGTAACTTTTTACTTTCGGCATTTCTGTAACACACGTGGCTGTTGGTCATCTCCGTCATTGCCGGCACCATTCAGGCCTATGAACTCGCTTGACCTTGAAACTTGCAACTGACAATCTACGGCTTCGCTTCCAGTAGCACACACATTTTCCCTCCCTAGAAAATACCGTTCCGGAATTCAAGGAAAAACTACTTTTGAGCCTAATTACATTTGCCGGTAATTATTCACGAAGCGTCTGTCCCGATCGTTTTCCCGTTACTTTCTTCGTCTCGGTTTGCGTAATGATCGGTCGTCGGGTCCGTCAGTTGGTTTTTGACATTTGAAAATTCGAACACATTCAAATGTCTGTCTGACACTTGAAATCTTGCTTGAACAGCACTTGAAAACGTTGGACTCCAGAATCTGTATTCGTCTCCGTGACCTTGAATTGATCGATACGAACGACAACAAACAAGATGGCAGCCACGGGATTCCCCGTCTTTTTCGGCTCAAAAACCTTCGTCTCCGGCACTAAAAGAGTCGTTCCTGGGCCCATAACCCTTTTGGATCAGAAGGTGGGGAATTAACCTATGGGCTGGATAATTACCTTCCCTTCTGCAGTGGATCTTGTCAGTCGGGAAGGATGGCGACGATCGCTTGACGGCATCACGTTGCTGCACTTTTGCAGCGGTGCTGACGCCCTGGCCACGCAGCTATGGCCGTTCTAGGTCAGTCGTCAGTTCTGTTTAGTCTAAGGCGTAGCACATTTGCGTTTAGCTAATCTGAGGCCTTATCTAGTTGACTAACCACGCTGTCTCCGCTGGCACACGTCCGTCATCGCCGACATCTTGGTACCGAGAGCGGCACGACAACACGCTGCACGTGTTGCAAAAGTGTCGTGCCTCACCTCTTTGCAGTCTGGGCACGAACCGGCAAAATGGTTCGCGCCATTTTTTTGCTAACAGACACAGCCAAACACCACCCCTAAGATTCTGCCTGGTATCCTGGAGTTAACTTCTTCACTCCGAGCCAATCTCATTCCACTGTCAATTGCCCTTCGTATACATTCGTCCAGAACTGTCTTATATTTGGCAAACGTTGTAGTGGTGGGATCAGTATCTCCAATTGACACCACACCTTCCCTCACTATTAGCTCGGCCGTTGATCTTCCACTCGTGGTTCACCTTTCTACTTGTCACTGGTGAATCGACACTTTTCACTCTTTCTTCAGGTTTCGTGTGGCTTCTCCAGTTTGGTATCCCCATCATGGAAATCATTAGTTCCTTGTGTCTTGCATATCTGTCTGCGGGTGGTGACTTATCTTCTGCAGACACACTTATGGTACTTTTACTAGGTCTCACATTCTGGCACTCTCTGGCAAAATGACACTTTCTCTGGCTGTCTACCCTTTGACTTCCAGTTAGTTTTCGTAACAACTGGTTGTTACTTGCTGGTTTCCTCTCCCCTTTCAACCTCCTACAGCGCCTGTCGTCTTCCAGCAGAAGAGATCTGACATTCCTGGGCGTGTAATCTTCATCCCTAAATGAAGTGGTCTTAAGGAGTTCGTGGCTGTTCGACAGTCCACCCAGCATTATCATCGCTACGAATTCTTCCAAGTCCATTGCATCCTGCAGCCTTAGCCACTTCCGCTAGAATCTGGACTCGGGTCTCCATAACTTGGCATACCTTCCTCCTTCCCTTCTTGCATTGCAGCAGATTCTTGAAAGGTAGGTACTTCCGTAACTTTTTACTTTCGGCATTTTTGTTATACACATTACACGTGGCTGTTGGTCATCTTCGTCATTGCCGGCGCCTTTCAAGCCTACAAACTCGCTTGACCTTGAAACTTGCAACTAACGATCTACCTCTTTGCTTCCAGTAGAATACACATTTTTCCCTCCTAGAAATACCAATCCGGAATTCAAGAATAACTACTTTAGCGACTAAAAAAACCCGAGCTTACGTAGAAAAAAAGCTTTTGAAAAAAATTGTATCGTTTACGTAAATGCTAAAAGAGATTAAAACTTGAAAATCAAACTACTGTTGACTGGCAACCTTGGATGAGTTTATTAGCGAAGAGATGGGGAGGAGGCGAAGTAGAAAGAGGACAAAAACAGTCTTACTTGGTTTTCTCATCGGCAATACCTTTCCTAAATACGGCCATTTATTGTAGTCGTTTCCCCGGTGCCCGGTACTCGGAATTGTTAGTTACCCAGCCGGGTACTCGGTACATCCCTAAGCCAAATCACCAAAATGCTAACTATCTTCTCATTTGGCTAATAATTTTTGTTTCTAATTAGCCAGAATGCTAAGAATTTTCATTAAATTCCTCACCTTTATTTAACGTTACTTTAGATTTTTGTCTTCAGATACTGAATAAGAAAAACATTTTTCTGATGGTGCGCTGTAAAGTTTTTTTTTTTTTGGTTTACTGACAATTTGTTGTAGTTTCGTAGCCTAGCTGGCCCTACGGGCGCTACAAACTGCTTCCGCACACTGCTGTCACCGACTCTCGCAGCATCTTTTTAGTCACATGTGACATGTTGTGACGTTATTAGCACTTGACCGTCAGGTGGCAGAATTTCATGTATTCGATTGTTAAGTCATTTTAACCCAACACCACATGTGAAATACTGGAATAAGTTGAATAACGTTTGCAAGTTGTGTTCTAGAGAACAAATAGGAGTAGAACGCCAAACTTTTTATAAGCACAGGTCCTACAGTAATTTGAAAACATGACCTAATAAGCTAAATAATGTTGTCGGGTGGGTGGGGGGAGGGATCCAAATATTGCGTCTTTGATTCTTTAGGGTAAATTTGTCGCATGGTTTGGCTCACAAAGGTTGGATTTGGCTACTAAATTAGGCAAGAAATTAGCCAAATTGCTAAAATAAAGCAATTGCCAGCTTAAATCCTGGTTTGGGCTTGATTTGCAACTAAGTAGGCTATGGGCTCGTAGAGAATAGAAGCAAGGCATGCAGCCGTACAAATAGCCCACCAGAAGCATGGTGAGGTGCCATTTTTGCATTCGACCAGAACAAACAGCAAATGGTGTGATCAGACTAACCAAGTCCTGGACTTGGAGGCCTGATGAGTACAATAGGAAGTTGTCAACTTAATGTCTAAGGCACTTTAGTCAAATAAAGGCTTTTCTTCCCCACACACCCACAAACTTACAGTGAAAAGGAACCCAACCCATCCCCCCCCCCCCCCAATCACAAACGGGGTCAATAAAACGGGCTGTTCAAAATGAAACAGCCGCAGCAGCATAGGACACAATGACGTCGCAAGGATTTTTTTTGTGCGTAAACGTTATATTTCTGACCGGAAGAAGTTCTGTGGTCCGTATTTAACTATGTTCCAAACAGTGCAGTGAGTTGACTTTTACCGTAAATCGCCTATTAAACGGCCATGGGCGACTAAAATTAAATCGATAAAAAAGTGGAGGGGGCGTTAACAAAGCTACTACAAGATTTCTGACCTGCTGAACGTATTTTTGGGTGGTCGTTTAGGCCAAAAACCATCGTGGAACAGTTGATTATTCACGTGCATGATCTGGGTTTAATCTAGCATTAACACACTGATTTTATTCTCATTTATTCACAAATTTCGTGTATTAGATCGTCCTCCTTCCAATATCTAACATAATTCAAAGTAATAAAACTAATTTTTAACCTTCAAACCTTCAAAACAGACAACGTGTTTCACCACTGGAAAACGCGTATGTTGACATTTATCACCATAGTTATATATTGTCGTCCAAGACGGAAGTTCCGGCGGAAATAGACGTGTAGGTCTGGACGTGGAGCCCTAGTAATAGTGGTGGACGCGTCAAGACTGTGTAAGCGCTTGAAACATTCGGTCTACCGCGTCCGTTATGACGTTACTCCGGGTGGCGTTTGCCGGTCGTGAATCGTGCGACTGTTTTGAATGTTTTGTGATGGTTAAAAATTAGTTTTAACTTTGAATTATGTAAGATATTGGAAGAAGGACGATCTAATAAACTAAATTTGAGAATAAATGAGAAAAAGGTATAGCGTTTTCACTAGAGTGAAGCCATATTACGCACATCAATGATCGATCGCATAGGCCTAATATTGTCGACTTTTACGCGATTACAAATGCTCCCGTGAATCGTGTTGAATTAAATGTTGATTTCGTAAAATTTATGAATCTTTTTCGTTAATTTTGAAGCAGAACAACCAAAATTTAAAGGGATAATACGTTGATTTCTTTAAACGTTTGAAGCTTTTAGTCAATTTCACGATCGACTAAAAAAAAAGTAATTGGAGAGGGGGGGGGGGGCGTTAATAAAGCTACTATACGATTTCTGACCTTAAGGCATTTTTGGGGGGTGGGCGTTAACAAAGCCAGGGCGTTTTATTAGGCGATTTACGGTATTATTATTATGAAAGCTCTTTGTAAAATGTCTTATTATTATATTTGTATACTTCTCAGTTTATATCTGTACACTAATTGGCGTGTTACAGATTTCAAGGATTGTGAATGGTGAAGAAATTAAATAATGGCAACAAAACGTAGTAAAAAGAGCTTGCATGTCGAAAAGGAGCGAATACTGTCCAGGCTAAAAGAGATTGAAGAGGACAGGAATTACATTTTAGAACATGTTAACAAACAGTTTGAACAGGTGAGAATGCAACTTAATACTACAAAATAAACCGTTGGTTCACTTCGATCTTGGAAATTACTCATTACGCTCACTTTCAAAAACAGGATACTGTCAGTATCTTGCAAATTTTCGGTTGTATTTCAACAAGCTTCATCAGGCAGGGTCAAGAAAACTGAGTCTTCTGGTTACATTTTCGTCTGCTTGCTTCAAAAGAAAAGAAAACGTCCACGTTCTCCGCTATTTACAAGGTAAGCACAACAAGCAGCATGGCCACCAATATATTTACAATGTTACGTGATTCTCGCAATAAACAAGGCCTCGGCACATTTATTACTTGCTTCTTTCACTCCATCTTTGCTTCAGTATGCTATCTAAGTCATTTCCAACCAAGTGCATGACTTTTGGGTTAGATGGGCCCTGGATGTTCATTAAGGGGGATGTTATTCTTCAAGTGGTGCTGGATCGCAATAGACTCGAGGCACCGTAGGTGTCGATCTCTCCTCGAGTTTGCTCTTACTATTGTCCTTGTCTTGTCCCAGCCAATTTCGTGTTCAGTTTCCATACAGTGAACTGAAATTCCATTTTCTTACACTTCATTCCTGGTGTCTCCAATGTGCTGCCCTTGCCTTGTCCTCACCCCCTTTCTCGTCTCGCCAATGTAAACTGAACTGCATCCATTGCATGACACTAAATAAACTCCTTCGCTCGTATCCTGTACGTCTCCCATAGTCGCCTCGTCTTTCTCCTGCTTCCCTCTGCGTTTCTGAGTGCTATTCTGCATACTTTGCCCTTTCTTGACTATCCTCGATTTCAGACCTTTCACATTTCTGAAATAAGTCGTGACGCCTTGTTTTCTTAGGATTTCGCTGATTTTCTCACTCACTCCCTCAAGAAAAGTTAGGCTCACTCTGGGTGTTTTTCTTCATTGCTGGACCTCGTCAACGTCTTGTACTTTTTCATTCCTCCTTTTGCCATTCCATATGCTCTTTTCATTTGGGAATTTAGGAGCCCTGATGTATACCCTAAGTTAAGAAACTTTCCTTTCGCTTCAAAAAGGTATGGCCCAGCCAATTCAGGGCTGCTCGAGTTCCTCACAAGTCTTACAAATTCATTCTGGGAAATCTGTTTTAGCTGCTGCTTCGGGTGGCCTGAGGAATAAGCTATTCCTCTAGGTGTAGCCGTTGGCTTTTTAAATGGCTGAAAACTCACTCTACCATCCTCCTTGCGTATAATGAGAATATCCAGAAAGAGGAGCGCTCCTTTCTTTGTTGCCAAAACATCTTAACCTGATAATTTAGCATTACATTCCTCGAATGTGATGTTCCCCTGGAGGTTTCTTCTGTTGTGCAGCCATCTGCTTGCATACCTCTGCTGCGCATGCACGCGGCAGTCCTCCCTTATAAAAGCGACAGCGTGCACGCTATCGGCATTCATTTTCCTCCAGAGGTGTCTCCACGTCACCTCGCGCCGAAAATAGTTTCCCGCTCTCACACGAAAATTGGATTCCAAACCCGATGTTGGCCGCCGCATCCGAAGCCCTCGCTTCACCTGCTGCTTCCCCTCATGCTCTCCTTCGTCCGCAGACGACCGCTTTCACCCTTGGCATCCGTTGGATCTCCGCCCTCGACCACGCCGCCGTTGGTCCGTTCCCTACCATTTTCTTTCGTCCGATTCAAAACTCTCTTCGCCCTCTTTGCCGCTGGCAACTGCCGAAGTCCGGACGCAAGCTGTCAACGCCAACCTTATCCGACGCTCATCACCGTTCCGGCTGGCTGCACTTGCACCCGCGGCATCCTTCGGCTTTCGGATTTTGGACGGAAACACGCCCGAGTTGCCGAACGGCCTACCATTACCGGCATCTGCCGAAGTCCGTACGCAAGCTGCCGACGTAACCCTGCTCGGTCGCTCATCGTTGTTCCGGCCGGCTGCACCCGCAACTGCGGCGTCCCTTCAGCTTTCACTTTCAGTCGGAAAACACTCCCTCCACCAGCCCCCGCCCTTCCCGCCGCCACGCCTCGACAGAGCTCCAGCTTTCGGCCGCTTCTCGTAGCAGGTTCCCGGATGTACCGCATTGCAGGCGAACCGCCTTACTCCCGTTTCGGTTTCGATTGTTTTCAACCTCAATCGAACTTGCTACCATGCTTTGAATACACCACCTTATCCATTATCGAGTGAAGATCAAGTCAACAGTTGCTGCCTACTGCTACTCGTCTCACTCTTGGCTAATTTCCACGTTTTGAGTGAAGAACCAAGCTGGTTGTCATCATCACGCCTGCCATTTGTCTCGACCGTAGCTCACCCCACATATCGAACGAAAATCAAGCCAACACTTGCTGTCCATTGCTACTCGTCTCACTCGTGGCTAAAACCCACATTTTTTTGAGTGAAGATCCAAGCTGAATGCCATCGTCACGTCTGCCGCTTGCCTCGCCCGTGGCTCACCCCACGTATCGAATGAAAATCAAGACAACAGTTGCTGTCTCGCGCTGCTGCTCGTCTCATTCGTGGCTTTAAACCCACGCTTTGAATGAAGAGTCAAGTTGGAAGCCATCTGCATTCCCTCTGCTGTTGCCGTTTTTCTCCCTCGAGTGGAAATCAAGTCACCTGTTGCTGTCCACTGCTGCTCGTCTCACTCGTGGCTAGAACCCACGTTTTGAGTGAACCAAGACAAGCCGTTTGCACCTCTTACTGCTTGTCTCGACCGTGGCTTACCCCACGTCTCGAGTGAAAATCAAGTCACGTGTTGCTGTCTACTGCTACTCGTCTCGCTCGTGGCTAGAACCCACGTTTTGAGTGAACCAAGTTGGAAGCCGGTTGCACCTCCTGCTGCTTGTCTCGTCCATGGCTGGTCCCACGTCTCTAGCGAAAATCAAGTCATCAGTTGCTGCCTACTCCATTACTCCTGGGTTGCCGCCTTCTATCAAGCCTCCTGTTCGCATCCCACCCCTGGCTTTCGTCCGCCTTTCTGTTCACCCTCCTGTGCCCTGCTGCCACCATGGAAGATTCCAGCTCTGCTTTCAGCCGTTCCACTCTTCAACACGCAGCTTTGGCGCTGCCGTCCCGTCGCCACACGCTACACTCTTCGGCCCGTCTCCGGTCTGCCCATAGCCGGGACGTTGCCGTCGAGTCTGGTTTGTTGCTCAGGCCTCTCTCCTTCTTCCGCCACGACGTTGGAGCTCCACGTCTCACCAGTCCAGCCGTGGAAGCAGTTGTGAACTGGATCATCCATCGACGACCCCTGCCTCCGGCTCTCTCGCCGTCTTTCGTCCGCCTCACTGATGCCGTAGCTAACCGCACGCTCCACTCTTCGGCCCGTCTCCGGTCTGCCCATAGCTGGGACGTCGCCATCGAGTCCGGGTTGTTGTTCAGGCCTCTCGCCTCTCCCGCCACGACATTGAAGCTCCACGTCTCACCAGTCCAGCCGTGCAAGCAGTGTGAACTAGATCACCCATCGACGGCCCTTGCCTCCGGTTCCCTCGCCGTCTTTCGTCCGCCTCACTGATGCCATAGCTGTCGCGACTATGTTGAAGATCTCGCAAGCTCCCGTCTTTCGTCCGTCTTGGATTTGGTCTGCCGATTTCACAAGGAAGGCCAACCGAGTCTGAACTTCTTGCCCCATGCACTCAATCGTCTACGCCTTACCCAGATGTTGCCGTTTTGCACGATGCTGAGAGTCGGCCAAGCCTGCATCCCTCGCTCCTTACGCTCGTTCGTCTTTCACCCGCCCTGTTCGGGTGTTTCCATCCCGCACAATGATGAAGATCTACCGAGCCAGCGTTCCTCGGTCCACGCAACTCGTCTTTCACCCGCCTTGCCCGAGAGTTGCCATTTTGAACCTTGATGAAGATCTGCCAAGCCTGCATTCCTCGCTCTACGCACTCATTCGTCGTTCACCCGCCCTGT
>JAHWFP010249863.1:0-11853 GCA_023313725.1 Lithobius niger
AAAATTTGTGTAAATTTTCAGTTTGTAGGCACAAATGTTCCTAATTGTGTATCTTGGTTTCTGGAAGTAAGCAACTCTGTTGGCTACTTTACGTAGTAAATTGGTTGACCGGCTTCGTTTCCAAGATAAGCACCATTTATTTGTTTCAAATTAGTAGCCTACACTGCCAAAAAGTGGAAAGTTCTTTAAGCCATTTAAAACTTGGCTTGTTAGCAACCCAACATTTGTACAATACTGAAAAAATAAAAAGCCATCGGAACAAATTATCGTAATTGCTTGTTAGTTCCTGAAAGTAAGGAGCTCATTTAACTACTCTGCTCAACAAGCCAACTTTGTTTCTAAAAGTAGGGTCCGTTCATTTGTATCAAGGTAGTAGGCCATCACTAGAATTTAAAAATTTTTGTAGTTTGTTGTAAGAAAGCTCCACGATGCCGCCGTACTAATTTCCTTGTTGTAAGCCAATTCAAAGTAAAGATTATTTCGTGCTTTTTGTGGACACTGCCTGACATGCAAAGCTCACTGATCTAGGAACTATGATATAGCATATAGGATCATAATGGCAGTAGCTTTGCATAAAAGTAAAGCTGAATTTGTATTTTTTTTAATACTTTCGGTATACGATGTTAAAATATACTTTGCTATCAAAACTGTTGTGAAAATATCTTTTCTATAACAGTGTGAAGCCCCTATAGACCCCCTTTTTTTATTTTTTTTCTCCCAATATGTATACAAGTACTGCTCTTCTTATGTTTCTGGCTGTTTAAAAAATGTTGTTTCTGAAGCTCTGTGGCATGGGCTTTAACCCCCTGTCCACTGTTTTATTTTACGGTAGGCAAAAATGTCAACTCATGATTTGTAAACTATGGTTTTTGTAATTGCTGCACTGTATATTCCCCGCCCCAACACATGTATTTGCTCTGGGCATGATCAGTTTGCTGCGTGCATATTATCACAACTAAGTGCACATAGCGTATTATATATACAGATACCCAGGATTTATTACGACGAAAAAGTACATTAAAAAACCGCATCCACGATTTTTTTTAGAAAAAGGATTGAGAAACAACTTCCTTTTTTTTAAATGGTCTTTATATTTTGTCATACTGTATAAACTAAGTTAAAAATAGGAAAATGGATCTGCCACCCAGATTGAAAAGTCAGGAATTGGCCGATATGAGTTTTGTACCGATTCAATCTCAATACTAAAAATTCTATTAAACATAGAAATATGCTTCCAGAATCTTTATATGTATGTAATGTATCCTTAATATAAAAATGGCACATCGCTTACTTTGAAAATTTGAGTCCATGTATACATGCTGTACGCTTAGATTAAAAAAAAAGATATTATGCACCTGATGTCTTAGCATAATTTCGATAGCCCTGTTTTTCTGAAGTTTGAGAGGCTCAGAACGACTGTCTTCATCAGGCTACTACATTACCGCTCACTTCGTCGTGTTCGTTTGTCTGCTATTTTAATGCGACGCGAGGCCGTAGCCTCCGATATGTGCAAGGTTGTTACACAAACGTTCAAACCATCCCGCAGCAACATATTAAACTAGCCTCTCAGCAGATACTGAATGCTTGGGTTTGATGATCCCTGGGTATTCAAGTGCAACTCGAACAGTGATGTCCATCTGCGAAGCCTTGAATCCCTGGCCATATTCAACACCACAGCCGAAAGAAGGCTGTGCTGATGATATCCAGGGACATTCAAACCCAAGCATTTAGTATCTGCTGAGAGGCGAGTTTAATAAGTTGCTGCTGGAACGTTGCGGCCCTGCAAGTATCGAGGCTACGGCCGCATGCAGGCGAACGATCACGACGAAGTGAGCAGTGATGTAGTAGCCTGACAAAGACTGTGTGGCATTTACATTCACTAGGCATGGAACTAATGTATTGTATTTATGGTTACAATTACCCATTCGTAAACAGAATTTTATTAATAATTAGAAGTGTGTCATTTTATCACAGTAACTGGTTTTGCTATAGTGTGTAAAAGGTAGTTTGCCTTTATTGTATGTTTATTGATGATGAATGTGTGTGATGTTCTGTGAACCCTGTAATAATAATAATAAAGAGGCAGTCCTAAACAAATATCTGGAATGACTGATTTTTTGCTGCATTGAGTTCTTCAGTAGGGTTGTGCGATTTGCAAAAACTTCTCTATTCCTTGGAATGTATAGTCAGCACCAAAAAGACAGAAGCGAAGGAACCAGGAGGCAAAGCTTCACGAAAGTTTAATGAAAAAAACTAGTACTACCAAGAATTTATAAATTCTTGGTAGTACTGATACTGACAGCTACAAATTGTGTAGTGTAAACACTCGTTTAAGTCGGGGGGAGGGGGATTTTGACTGCTGGAAGTCATTTCTGAGGTTCTACTACACCTCAACCAAAACTGGTTTCTGTTAGCCTAGTTCAAGATGTGCCTATGATGATTAAAAAAAAATAAAGCTGCCTTACCAAAATATCTTTAAAAATGTTATAAAATGTCAATCACATTCCCTGATATTTGATGTTTTTCTGATGGTGGATTTGCCAAGAACATTGAGCCAATGACAGCAAGCATGACAGAGAGTGGCTTTTGTGGAAAGATACTAATAAGGCTGTTCTGAATCTGGTAAGGCTGTACCGATACCAGTATCAGTATCGGCACTGATTCGGTGGCGACAAAATTTGCCCGATATTTCCCTCCGATACCACAGGGGCTTGGCACAAAATACGTTGACAAAAAAACAAGCGCCACACCAACAACAATAATATTAATCTTATTGTTGTTGGTGTGGCACTCGTGGTGGTGTTTTTTTTTTTTTTGGCCGGGCCGTATTTTGTACCAAACCCCCTGAGTTCGATACCGCTAATCCAACAAGAAAAACTCCGATGTGACCAGATGCAGCCGCCATATTACATATCCAGTTTAGTTTTTGAACGCAAAACGAGCGAAATCGGTGCCATCCGGTGCATTTGGAATAATGAAAGCATTTCTAGAACTTTTTATTCAAAGTTAATTAAATTTGTACGTTTAGCATAAGTAAAAACGAATTTTATCTTTAAAATTGCTCTTTTTCTTGTTTTTATTGAGCAGCAGCAAACTGGTGACAGTAGTTAAACCAGTTTCTGAATGCCAGATCACACTTTTGGGTCAACCGATCACATTTTTGAACGCAGAATAGAGTATGGTGTGCAATACTCGCCAACCGTGTATAATGAGCAATGCGGTGTACGCAGCACTGTTGAAAATTTTGACGTCACTTGCGCACCATACATCGCGTAACTGCACGAATACGTGAGGTTGTGGGTTTTTTCGCTGTTTTGCGGCATCTTTAACAACAAACGAAGCCCTTTATGGAAGTATTTCACCATACTACCAGATGTCTCGAAGGTAAAATGGAAAGAATGCGGTGCTGTGCTGTCAAGAGGTGGAACCAGTGCGAGTTCGTTCACTACATCAAATTTGAAAAAGCACCCGACTTACCAACACCCAACGCAGAATGCCACATTGGAGAAAGACAACCTCAACCAACTATTTCTGCTGCTTTTGAGCGAATCAAAAAATATGACGATGACCATCCAAGGGCAAAACTACCAGTGCAATTACCAAAAAATTGCAAAATTTCCAGTGCAATCATGTTAATGATTACGGAAGATTGCCAACCGTTTTCTATTGTGGAAAATAGCGGGTTTGTGAAGGCTGTTGCTGTCCTTAAACCCCGATACAAAATGCCTAGCCGAAAATATTTTTCTACTACAGATCTGGATAAACATTATGCTGCGAAAGTAGTTAAAGTTAAAGAATTATTGCGCTACAACTTGACACAACCAGCGTGTGTAGCACTTACTAGCGACGGTTGGACATCACGTTCGTGCGACTCCTATTATAGTCTGACAGCCCATTTCCTTAACTCAAATTTCGAAAGAGTATGTGTGGTTCTAGGCACAGTGCTATTTACTGAAAAGCATACTGGACTGAACATTATTACCGCAATTCAAGGAATGTTGAAAGAATGGGACATTTCCGATGACAAATAGTCACCTTTGTTAGAGACAATGGCCGCAACATGGTTTCGGCTTTCCGTCTTGGGAACTATACTGCATTAAGTTGTGTCGATCACACAATTCAGTTAGCCGTACACTTCAGGAAACACTCAAGTGCTGCAGGTCAATTGTTGGCCACTTTCGTCGCTCATCTACAGCAAAAGCCCTTCTTCACGAAAATCAAAAACAACTTGACTTGGTACAACATGAATTAGTTCAAGAAGTGGCAACGCGATGGAACTCGACGTATTATATGATTTCCAGACTTGTGGAGCAAAAGAGAGCAATTATGGCTACATTAGCAGACACAAAATGTGGAGAAACATTAACCACTGAGCAATGGAACCAACTACAAATTCTTTCTGACATTTTGTCACCTTTTGAGGAAATTTCTAGTTACTTGGAGGGTGAAGATGCCTGTTTGTCTTCAGTGATACCATGTATCAAAATCCTAATTCAACTTTCATCCACACCAGCTGTTGGTGAAAAATCGCACACAAAAGCGGTGAGGGGAAAATTCACAGTTCATTAAAAGAACGCTTTCGTGGAACGGAATTAAATCAATTGTGTGGTATGAGCACGCTTTTAGATCCTCGCTACAAAGAAGCTGGATTTTCAACCAATCATGCTTCTCTAGTTATGAAGCTAATTGTTCAGGAAAAACTTGAGCAAATGCCACGACCATGAGAAGAGCCACTTAAACCAAATGAGCCACCAAATAAAAGAGCAAAAACCAGTGCATTAGATGCACTCGATAAAGAGTTGGAAGAAGCAGATGGTAGACCTGTGGGAAATAATGCAGTCAACGAGTTGCAAGACTATTTGGGCCTAAAACGCATCCCAAGAAAATGCTCTCCCTTCCAATGGTGGAAAGACCATGCTGAACGATTTCCTTCTTTAGCCAAGTTGGTGCGTCAGACACTTTGCATTCCTCCTAGTTCAGCCGACAGTGAACGCTTATTCAGCTTAACTGCGAACATTGTTGGACCAACTCGTTGTTGTTTACGCCCAGAGAAACTGAAAAAAATTGCTTTTTTGAACAAAAATCGGAACTTTTGACTTGAACACACCCATGGAAATATGTGCACAAGATTTTGCCGTATTCAGAAGTGGTAATTAAGTGCTTTGTATTTTTAAAATGTGCAAGTATTTTTTTTTACCTGTATGAAAAGTGTTAAAATGTAAATCATGGAGATACGCCTAAAAGATACGCCATCGAAATACGTGCACAAGATTAAGTACTCTGTATTTTTTAAAATGTGCGTGTCTTTTTTTTTTTTTTACCATTATGAAAAGTGTGTTAAAATGTAAATCGTAAAGATAAGCCATGGAAATATGTGGGCAACATTTTGCCGTATTCAGAAGTGATAATTAAGTGCTTTGTATTTTTAAAATGTGCACGTTTTTTTTTTACCGATATGAAAAGTGTGTTAAAATGTAAACCATGAAGATACGCCTAAAACGTAACAATAGGCTATGTTTAATAAACAAAAATTCTTAGATAGGAAAATTAATTTATTTTTACCAATAGGCCTATTAAAAGTGTGTGTCAGGAAGATATGCCTAAAGTTAAATATAGGCTTTCATAAACAAAGATTTATTTTTTATTATTTTTTTAAACATTATCAATAGGCCTCATAAAAGAGTGAGTTTAAAAATGTAAATCGCGAAGATATCCTAAAGCTTAACAATAGGCTAGCTATGTTTATAACGATTCTTAGATACTTGATTTTTTTCTAAGTTTCGTGTTGCACAAGGTTGATTTTTTTTGGGGGGGGGGGGCAGAGAAGGGTATCGGTATCGGTATCGATCCTGCCGGTACCACTGGTATTGGTATCGGTACTGAATCGGTGAGGCCGAAACGTGGTATCGGTACAGCCTTAGAATCTGGTAACGATACCATGATGTTGGATTGGTATGGTCCATTTTAGTTTTCATCTGATAAGGCTTACATTTTTATGGTTGGTAGCAAAAATGGTATTATTTTGTTCGGGTTAGGTAAAGTTTTGCTTTTCATCCCTAAATAAATACTTTCAAATACTCGAAAAGTTTTATTCGATT
Organism: Lithobius niger; assembly: GCA_023313725.1. Taxonomy (NCBI): domain Eukaryota; kingdom Metazoa; phylum Arthropoda; class Chilopoda; order Lithobiomorpha; family Lithobiidae; genus Lithobius; species Lithobius niger. The sequence goes on from JAHWFP010249863.1 coordinate 6,099, forward strand.
AAACTGTTCTCATTGGTTAGATTTATGTTGCTACTTGCGTGTTGCTATACCAGCGATGTACCCTGCACGTCACTACATCCACCAAAACGATTTTACGATTTGGACTAAAGAATTAAAGTAAAGATTGTGTAGAAACTACTCACCCGTCCCCGACTCTTTCACTGAAGCCTAGCCAACAACACTTGAACCAGTGATATTTCCTTATGCCACTGTTCCCATCTAAATGGGTAAACAGAACTAAAGGACTTCGGAAAGATGTGGAAACCATAAATAGGGCGATTTACAATTTGCGGCAAATTAAGTCCAAGAGGGGAGGAAAATAAAAGTGTCCTCTCTTGAATTTTAAAACTGATAAATCTTGGATTTACTAATGCAATTTAGTCTGATTTTCTATTTTTTAGCACCTGGAATACAGTTTCCACAAAATTTCTTCATTTGTGGAACACTTCTGAGAACATTTCAGGTGGAACACTTCAGGTGGAACACTTCTGAGATCACTTGAAGTGTTCTAAGAAGTGTTCTTAAAAAGAGTACTTGAAACGTCCTTAATTTGACCATTAAAGTGTTCTCAGAAGTGTTCCCAGAAGTGTGCTCAGAAGTGTTTTTGTGAATTACAACAACAACACCATGGAACAACAACAACAACACCATGGAACAACAACAACATGGAAACCTTTAGCCCGGCGGCTTTGTCATTTTTTTTCAATGTTTAACCGAGTTTCACTGATAAAAATCAGTCTGCCAACAACCATTCTGTTTGCAATAATCGAATACTGTTATTATTAGACGGGTGACGGGGTGTTGTTGACAATCAACGCAACATTGTTACGGTCGGGTGTCCGTTCTGGGTCGGATGGCCGTTTTACAACACTCAGCTGCAATTCTTTTTTTATTAATGTAGATGGTGGTGACATAGCAAACAAAACGGCCAAGCCAATTTTCAATTTCGCTAACTACGCAAATTTTCGCGGAGCTTCTCTTCCCTCACTCCTTATAGTCTAGCTATGCAGGGAAGCAACCAGAGCTTTTCAGTTACTCCCAAGCTACACAGAAGTGTTGCGAAAACTGATGGAATAAAAAATGTATTGTAAACTTTACTTCCCAACTGACGATATGATGTTAATAATTAACCAGTACTCGTGGAAACTGGAATTTGCAGTGAAAATTTGTCCGATTTTGCCAACTCCACAACTCGAATTTGCTAATTGTATGTGTTTCTTGGATGGTTGGGGGAGGGGGGGAAGGGTTGGGGGGGGCCCCCCCCCGTCGCTTCGGCCCCGTTCATTGGTTTAAAACTATAATTTTTTTTTTACACTACATTAGGGAACCGAACACGCACATACGTCACCGGCCGCAGCGTCGCCGCGCTTCCAGAAAACGCACGTATGCACCGACGCTAATTGTCACGACTACTCAAAACCCCTCTACTGCAAACTCCTTCACCAGTATCCTTCCTCTCTTTCTTTTTATTCTTCCTTCAGCTTTTGGCGACAAAACATGTGAAGACGCCATTACTGCCACCATGTTTTGTGCCGTTTGTAGGCCTAAAGATGAACGTTGATTACAAAGCAACACGAAGTCACTACTTCGAGGTTATGTTGTAAACAGCCGTAATAAGTGTGGCATAATAAACTAATCCAAGGTTTGGACCGATTTATTATGGGGTTTTTACCCAAATTATAGTTGGTAGATCAACAGCTGACCGACCTGCTTAAAGGGAAGAAGTAAGTGACAAGATGAAGGAGGCAATGCAAATAAAGAGTGAGCGGCCGACTCGTTTATATTTGGTGCCAATAAAACTGCGACCATCCCCACAGTATTAACGCTGGCGATAGCCAGTGTTAGTACACAGTGGTTCGGCACACAAAACGAGTAGTACCAGAACAACTAATTTTGACCGGGAAGACAAAAAAAATGTTCTAAAAATATTTTTTAAAAACCACCACCACCATTACACACAATACTAACAAGGGGGAAAACTAGCCTGCGAAAACGAACATCGATTTTCAAATTTAAACACCACCAGCTACGCTATTTGTTGTTCCATTACTTTCGTTCCAGGCTTCCTACAAACTGCAACTCTTTCTAATTCCAGCAGCACCGACAATTCATCACTTCGTCATTTTTTCCACAACAACACAAGCCCCCAAACACGACGTGTAGGCCAAAACACCCCTGAACCAATTTTACGGGTGCTGTTCAAATTCTCGATTTTATCAAAACGAATCACAATTTCGTTGTGACTTTATTTTCCGATTTTTAACGTACTATACCTCATTGGAATCCTAAGATCTTTAGCTTTCCAACCGTTCTATCCGTTTTATCCTAAACATACAAGCAAGAGTAGTAACCCACTCGAATCACTCAAAGGGCATCGAAATGCGCACAATACAACACCTTCTTATTTCGCCATCATTGTTATCCCACAATGCTAAGCGCGCATCATACTGTTTAATCACGGGCTCAAGAAGTTGCCTCACGCTGAATGGTCGTAAAGAATAAATTGTGGGACAACAGTACAGCTTTATTCAATAATGCACGTGACTATTTAATAAAAATTTTTTTAATAAACACGTTAACTGGGATTTATTTAAAGTGTTTTGTTGGAATTTGTAGTTAACCAGCCGGCGCAAATTTGGCCAGTAAGACGCTGCTAAGCATTAGACCCTTACTACCCGGTGGATCATGTTAATGACTTAGTACGGACAATTGGAAATTATAGCCAACAGCGAAAATCATACAATAGAAATAACGTAGTTCAGTATGCCACTTTTATGCACTTACGTTAAATCGGAGTGGCATGACCCGGATTCGAATCGGCCACCCAGTTTGCCCTAAGATCACTTGCATAGCGCCTTAATCTCTCCGTTGCACTTCGATGAAACGTAAGTGGATAAAGGTGGCTTACTGAACTACTTTATTTCTAGTGTACGATTTTCGCTGTTGGCTAATTTCCAATTTTCCTTAATATTATTTCCAGCGGTTTATGTCTATTTATTAATGACTTAGTAACGCAGACAGAATGGGTGTACACGCTTGCGCTTGTAGCAGGTTGTCTTGCTTGGAATCGCTGCCATGTTATCAAACCGAACAAAAAATGTCAATCTAAAGCAAAGTAGGAAACCCACACCCCCACTATCATTGGACCATCTCATGGGTCTTTATAGGACGATTTCAGACAGCTGCATGTTCGTCAAAAACCGGGTAGTAAGGGTCTAATGCTTAGCAGCGTCTTACTGGCCAATTTTGACACCTAGACCCTTAACTACAGTCAAAGCTTGTCCGTGTTCCGTACAGGTTTTGACTTTTAGACCTTACTTTAACTTTTAACGATACGTTTTTGTTTATTATATTGCTTGAGTTCCTTTCCACCGTTTCACTCCTCGTTGCTAATTCCCTATTGATGCCACGGTGCCTCTACAATTTATATCTTAGGACAGCGTACTCCACATGTAGTGAGGCCGTAAGAGATCGTACCACGACCTGCTGTGAGGAAAACGGCGGCGTTTCTCACCATGTTGGAGCGTATGCATGTCAGGCCCTACATAGCTCCTACCGTTTCCGTGGCTCAGACCTCAGACTACGCCACCCGAGGCTCCCCCCCCCCCCACTCCCATACCCTTGTCGGCCAGTGCAAGTGTTCCTGAGGTCTCTGCAATTTATTCCCTAGAGGGCCGACCCCTCCCAATGCGAACTTGATCTAAAGTAACATATTTCTTTACAAAGATGGTCATACATGTATGAATTCTAAAAGTATGTAAAATAAGTGTACAAAATAAGTGTGCAGAATAAGTATGCAACCCTTGTTGAGCATTGTTGCAACTGTGCGAATACGGCAGCATCGTTTTAACAATGGTCCAGATGAAAGTATGTACGGTAATAACTCGAATTCTTCCACAAACGGAAAAAGTATTTTAAGTTTGGTGATAAATTAGTTGTTGGAATACTTTTTCCCTCTATACTATACGTGATTTATTGTGTTGCTTCTGATGCTCTTAACACACCTACCTACCACTATTACAATAGTAAAAAAAAAAAGCGAAGAAGAATAAAATTCATACAAGAGCCAAGATGCTTCTTTGGGGCAGAAATTAAGTACTTCCAGTACGCAATGCGTCGAATCATGGCGACAAGGAAGCTGTCTGCGTACAGCTATAGAGATACCGCTGCTCCTTCAATAAGGAGCTTATTACGTCAGAGCGACAAGAATACTGTTCATTTTAAAACCGAGGCACCATTTATTGTTTATGGTAGTGTATCAATGTTGCAACCTATATAAGAAATGTACCTTAATATCTAAGAAATATTTCTTACCTTCATAAGAAATGCATAAAAACGCGAGGCGAACCTTAGATTTTCGTGAAACCTGGTTATAGGGGATTTACACATTTGAAAAGTACCTTTAATTGTCTGTAGCAGTGTTACAGAAAACGGGGGAAAAAACCGAAACAACAGCCACTCAGGGCACGCTCAGTATCAAACACGCACACAAAAAAAAACAGCATTACTGCAGTAACACGAAATTCATACAAGTACATGGCTAATTTTGGGTATGTGTAAAACCAGCAGTGAACATGTGCTAGGCATGTCGGACATGCACAGTATGCAGTTACTTCGAAACAAGAAAGCCATATCCCTTGACTCAAAAAACGCGTTAAACTGCTAACTAGGCATTGGCAAAAATAAGATTTTTTTCTTAGCAATTATGAGATGGAAACATTTTGCGGTCCTTTTTTTTTTTTATAGTTGGCTTTCGTTATAGAGTTTGAGGACAGTCGTAATCGTTTTTCAAGTAATTAGGAATTATCGAGGACCACGCTAGTGGTTTGCCCACCAAGTTCAATAATTGTCACACTTCATTGCAACCTCTTTGTAAGAAAGTCATTATTTAACTACTGCATTGTTGTTGCATGGTCACTAGCTTTGGTACTATATCTGAAATACAGAGTAGAGCGTATTTCACGATGATGAGGATAAATAAATGTTATGCGGCGAAACAGTTTGAAAATTGTTGGAAATGGGCAGTCTTTGTGGTCTGACAAGCAATAGTTGTATTTCATTCAAATACACAAACTGTATCAAGGTGATAAAAGGATGTGAAGATCGTTGATTTCAGCTGACTACTGACTACTACATACTGACTACTGACTAATTCCGCTCATATAAAATAAATTATGCGACGGATACGAATGAAATTTGGTATTCAGCACTCTTTTAACTCCAATACGTGCTTTTTAAGGTTTGACGTTTGGGGAGGCATTAACTAAAAAGACTGCAGTCATTTGTAATGCTATTTTTCTGTATGTTGGGAAAACGCCACGGTGATCTAAATAAGCATTACTCGGTATTAAAAAAGGGTTTAACGAGCGTTAACCACTCCTGGTCATCTGCATTACTCGGTATTAGTGTTAACGATTAACAATGCAAATGGACTGCGTGAAATAATCGGCAACACATCATTGTTGATAAAATGTACGCGCATGCATGAATGGCTTCGGGTCACTAAGCTCTTAATAAATCCGCAGTCCGCGCTACTTATTGTTGATGGTTAAATGGAAATCAACAAACGCTTTAATTTATATGATTGAAGTCCTCATTCCAGCGAAACTAAAAAAAAAATAATAATATCTCCGTTCGTATTCAATATTTTTCGACCAAACTTGGCTAGATAGTAGATAAATGGGCAGTGGCAAAAATAAGACGTCACAAAAAAAAAAAACTATAAAAGAAACAAAACCTACAAATAAAATCTAAA
>JAHWFP010249864.1:0-25184 GCA_023313725.1 Lithobius niger
AGGGAAATTGGAAATTGGTTATTATTCTGTAAAATAACTCATTTTCAACAATTTCATCCCTAGAAACGTTTAAAATGCCAATATTTGGATTTTTTTTAAACTGCAGTATAAGCCTTACTGGTGCTAGTATGTAATATAAATTTAACACAATTTGGACATTGCTTCGGTAAAAAAAAATACTAAACAACCTTAATCAAAGCCTTGTGGTGAGGCTCGATGGTTTTTCGGTCTGGTGCACTGCAAACGTTGTTCCAGTGTTTAACCCTTTACGGACTGTGTTGCCGTACAAAAAAAAAAAAAAACAACAGCGAGTTATCTTTATTCATCTCTCCTTTGACAGTGGAGGATGTGGCCATAGCGGTTAAGGCGCCATGAAAGTGATCTGGGGGCGAACTGGGTAGCCGATTCGAATCTGGATCATACCACTACGATGAAACGTAAGTGCATAAAGATGGCTTACTGAACTACGTTATTTCTAGTGTATAATTTTCGCTAATGGCTTATTTCCAATTGTCCTTAATGTGTTGCCATACGGCTACAGCTCTTACAACAGTAAAAAAAAACAAGATGCAGTAACACTGCATTAGTATTTCGACGTGTCGTATGGTAGAAAAAAAACTATCTGTAATTGACGTATGAAGTTGGAACGGCAGACATACCAACAGGACACTACTAAAAAATTTAAATGCATGGTGTACTAAAGAATATCTACTATATTGCACATTATATTAAAAAAAATTGTCTCGTAACGTTTGCTACTACGATACGGCAAATGAGCCAGAATCTTGTGTGGGACGATGCAATCACTGACCAGATAAGTTTTCATCAGACGCTGATATTGGTTTTCTTACAAAAAACAAACTGAAAGCTTCGTTGTTTTACAGTTTCCCGTACCCGTTGTTCTTGTTCATCAGACTTTTATATTTTTTAAATCTTCGAACACCATGTTTCATAAATTCAGCAGGTAATTTGGTTGGGGGGGGGGGGGTAGGAGAAATCATATTGCGTTGAGGGTACGTGAGGTTGACTATTTTAAATTTATTTACACTTTTTAGGTGTATTAACAAAAGTTAAAATATTCACACGAAAATTGTGACAAAGTCCACATTGAATATAACACTGCAATTATTTCCTGTGGCCAATTTTTGTTTGGCTACTCAATACAAAGTACTTGTTTTACTAGCGTTTTATAATTATCGTTATCATTATTATTTGTAATTGTAAATCTGTGGTTAAAACTAATGTCAAACCAATAAAACTTACGTGAGTCTTCCTGTTACGGATTTTTAAAAAATCTGAAAGTCAGAGACCATTTGGAATATCCAGCCCTTCCCTCCCTCTGGCCAGTCCGCCACTGTGAAAACAGGACATCATTCGCTTTGCTCACTCGTTCAATAGGAAACAACACCACAAATACGCGTAATAAAATACTGTAATATATCGCACCCGAAAAGCAGCGAGGATGGCGCAGTAATTAACAGCAAAAGTCTTATACGAGCATCGCATTCATTGTACCATCTAGATTCACTCATAGAAATTCGGTGTACCATCCAGATCACCGCAAAGGTAAGTGATGACTCACTTTGTGTTGTTTTGCGCCATTGGAAGGGAGCCTTCTGGACGTACACGATAGCCTCTAACTGACCGCAATGTTGAAGAGCTGACTTGCCGAAATGCGCAGTTACACGCCACAATTTTTCGTATGATGGGCGTTTAACGCACACCTATACGATGAGGAAGCGGTGACGTCAGCCACTGATCGTGTACTATTTGACGACGGTTTTTCGCTCAGAGACCTTTTTAGAGGTTAGCGAACTAAAACGGCACTAACTAAATCAACTACAGCATAGGACCTTGTGTACTGGCGCACTGCAAGTCACCAACCCACATACTTGAATTTCGTCGGATCAGAATTAAACAAATGTGTCTGGTTTTTGAGGAGATGTCACTGACGTAAATCGGGTACCCACGTTTTTTGGCCACAACCGCATTAATTCGACGTGTGACACGTCGAATTAAAAAACAGAGCCCAAATGCGCGCCCAAGCTATGTGAGGGGTCGAGCAAGCACACCCACCCCAGTGGTTAGCATCGCCGTCTCAAACCAACTGAAAACCGGTTCGAATCCTACAACTGACAGAGCAACATGACTCAAAAAAAAAATTCGTAGGATGTCATAGTGACCATTAAAGGGTTAAGTAATTGCGTGTTGAACGTTTGAACAAATTATTTTTTGTAAATGAGGGTTCTACACTTCTAATACACACAAATTTTAACATTTTTCTCTTTTTTTTCCCAAATCAGCAGCATCCCTCCAAACGCTCCCAAATCTTTCTTACTTTGAATTACTAATAAAGCCACCCAAAGAGTTTTTTCTGAGGTTATTGCTACAATACCTCACTCAACCCGAAACTAAGAAAACCGAACATGACTCCTCTTGGAATGCCGTTTCAATCTAAGCGCAAATTACCAGTTGCTATAATTATTTTCGGAAAAATTGTTATCATCACTGCACGTGCGCTTGAATCCCATTGGTAAACCAGCAGTGCGACAGCTTTATAGTACAATCCAGCCTGGAAAATTTCAAAGCAAGCAGCGACGATGATAATTATAACAAAACCGTTAAATTGCGCGCGGCAAAATCAGGAAACGTTTGTCAGCGTTCAATGAGGTGTGGGAGGCAGGCAGAACTATAGGGGGAGAAAAGGATTCGCTCTCTTACGGTTCCCCAAGTTCATTTTCCTTTTCGCGCTAAGACGTTGTTCGCTTAGCACCCATCCAGATAGTTATATAGCTTGGTGGATCCCCCGATTCCCCATTGTTCTATACCCATCAGTCCGTGGCCAATTTAATTAAAACAAAGCTTTTCTGTAGCCACTCGGAGGAGCCATCAAGATCGGGCCGGGAGGCACGGGGACCTCTTCCTCAATCCATAAAACAGGGATCTCCTTTCCCACTCCCACCTCCACTCGTGTACCTACACGTTGTTCGCTTGGCGCACGGGCCCCCGAAATGAGTGTGTCTTTACAGCCGATGATCATTTTATGAAAGCCATTAAACAAATGATCGGATCAAGGGCGCGAAACGGGCGCGCACTATTTTCTTCTTCCATTTCTTTCTTGGAGGTTGCTTTACTCTTGACGGGGCGAGAGGGTGGGGTTGGCGGAACGATAAACTAAGCGCTGGTAGCGATACAGGGGTTCTGACTGAAAACGTTAACTCCGTTATTTTAGAATGTTCCGTTTACCTCTAATCCGGAAATTATCCGGCAATTTTGGTAGAGCGGAAGAAGACGTTATTGTGTTGGTCAGGTGGCAGGGTCGGCTATAGGGCAAAGAAGAACGATAATTTTTGTAGGAAAAGAGGCACCAATATACGCCATACTTCACGTAACGAAGTTACTTCCGGCTCAGGCCAAGGCTTAAACGAAGGAGGCGTCCATGTTGTGGGTAGGAGGTAGCCATGCCGGAGGAAGTGACGTCCCAGGAGTCCATCTATGTGCAAATCACTAGTCACGTCTTCGCATATCATTCAGATAAAACGAAAACGGAAACTCTAAAAACGGAAAGACATAAAAAAAACTGAATCTTCGTTTATTATAATTTCCTTTTTTCGTCGGCTAACAATGTACACACAGAGCTTTTACTTTTTTAACACTCCGTTGTTTGTAAATCCACTAGTCACGTGCTTCCTTGCAGTACTCTGATTGGCTGTCCGGGCTAATTTGGCGGAAACGACTCCTGTGACGTCATACCACGGTGTGACTGAGTAATTCTTTGACAGCTTTTGACAGCTTTCGAAAATCAGCAATGAACCATCTTTTCCTCCAGTCACTCCACCTTTGAGGTAGGGTATAACAAGCAGGTTATGAGAATTTGGATTAATCAAAAGTTAAAGCCGGGTCCCACTGAATGCATCTTGTCTTCGGATCTGTTACGAAGCGGGTCCGTTTGTCGAATAATAGGCTGAAGACAATTTTTTCCCCTCTCCTCCCGACTTTTTTAGCACTGTACCTTGATGGACATAGACAGTCAGGATGCCATAAAGAGAATACGAGCTCAATTCACATTTAATCTAGCGGTGGTTGACTATATGCGTCCTCACAAAGAAATAAAACAAATCTTCAGAGGTTCTGCAACCAGTGGTGCTCCCCAAAAGGAGGGGGGTGGGGAAGCGGAGGAACAAAGGGAATAAGTTCCAGGGGTGCCCATGGGATGAAATTTTGAAAAGCAACCTTTCGTAGCAATTTTTTTTTTGTAACCCAATACAGGCACGAAAAAAAAATGCATGGGGACAAATTTGAGGGGGGGGGGGGCCGGGATGAAGCCAACAGGAAGGGGAGATGGGCACCCCTGGTAAGTGCTCCCTTCCCCCATATTTGCGGTTTATCATTACTTTACCAGTACATATAGCTTGCGGTCTACCATCAAATAAAAATAATAAAAATAAACAGAAGGGTTTTTTGTTACCTAACTAACCTAGTTAAACCTAGTCTTTTTATAATATTAGCCACGATTTACTGGGAAGACATAAGGGTGGGTGCCATTTATTCTGGTCCCGGTTTAATTGTAGTCAGTGGAAGACATTACGCTTAAGAAATCTCTGCAGATTGTAAGCCCTGGGTAATCTTGAAGAACTGGGGACTAGTCAGCTGAGACAACTTTCTCAGGAAGGGAATTTTAGGCCGATTACCCAAAAAGAGAAAAAACTTTTTCGACAATATGTACGATCCTGCTGGACACCAACTTTCGACAATGCCCGGCTGCCCGCGGGCAGCCCTGTACGATGCAAGTTCAAAAAAGGGTAAGTCCATAGAAAGGAGCCCGCGGACAATCCTGCAAATGAGATGAATGTCCGCTCGAAGTCGGCGCAACTCTAGTGACTCCAAGCCCGTGTGCGCTAAGCAGACGTTTAGGGAATGCTTTTGAGGCCAGGTAACCCTTCGGTGGACCTGCGTTGCGTGCGTCCTACTTTATCAATGTCAACCCAAGAGTGAGGCGGACCACACCTGACTCGCATACTCCAGAGTAGGTCTTATGAAGAGCCGGAAGGCCCAGACCTTAATTGGGATACTACTAGAAATGAAAGTGTGATAACAATTGCCAACTTGCAAAAAGCATTTTTTGTCGTGACATCGCAGTGGGGGGAAGAAGCCTTTAAATTTGAGTTAAGATAGATACCGAGGTGTTTTACGGTACAGACAGTTGGAAGTCTGTATTCCCCAGAGTGTACTGAAAGTCATATCGGTCAGGTCCAACATGCAGTGTCTGGCACTTGGGTAAAACCTCCAGTTCTGGATGTACCCAATGTCAGCAGACAGGGACAGACAGTCGGACAAACCCTCTGGAAGATGCCTGCCCAACTTCATGTCATCGGTAAGCTTGAAAAGGTGAAAAGTGTCGTGGGCGCAGTCAAGGTCATAGAAATAGATGAGGAACAAGAGTGGACCCAGGACTGAACCCTGTTTCACCCTACTCGAGATCGCACCGTTTGAGGCTGAGCCATATATATTGAAGGACCTGTTGGGTCCTGCCTGCAAGACAGAAGAGACCCAAGCCAGTAGTTTAACAGAAAAACCCATACACTCGAGCTTTACGATTAGCTTTGAATGTGCTACCGACTCGAAGGCCTTTTGAAAATCAAAATGAAAAACATCGGTCTGAATTCCGACATCAAGGGAATTCCGATAGTCCACAGATCAAGGCAGGCCGACAACCGTATTGGTCGCTACTGAGAGTATCATTGTTGAGAAGGTAAGTCTATATAAAAGTTTTAACAATAGATTCCATAACCTTGCAGGGTACCATCGAAAGTGTGATCGGTCGATAGTTTCGAGGGTCCTAAGTATCACCCTTCTTGACCCTTTAACGGTCACTATAACATCCTGCGAATTTTTTTTTAAGTCCCACGTGTTACTCTGTCAGCTGTGGGATTCGACCCGGTATTCAGTTGGTTTGGAGACGACGAGGCTAACCACTGGGCTGTGCTTGCCCGCTATGCACAGGGTCCCTGGGGACCCCTCACGTAGCTCGGGCGCGCATTTGGACTGTTTTTTTTAACTGTCTTGTCAGCTGTAGCCGTATGGCAACACAGTCGGTAAACGGTCAACAAGGAAGGAAAAAATTAGAGTACCCTCAACTTCCATCGCAATGTGCCTGAATGCCAATGTGACGACATTTTTTGGAACGCGAATCGTTCCTACTGCTAAATCGGTGATACAGCTGTGTACATCTAACTGTACAAAAAGTAAAAGACGGAAAACCGAAGGCTCAACAACAGTTAAATAAATACGGATGCAAACCTATTTTTGTTGTTTTTTGGACTTTACGGCAGACTGCCTGAGCGGAGAATCGAACCCACGCCCTTTTGGGTTTGATTCCCCGCTCAGGCAGTACGACATATAAGTCCAAAAGGCAACGTAAGTCGGTTTGCATCTATATTTATTTATGTACAAAAAGTGATGCAAAATCTAGTTTACGATTCATACCGCGTTCAGAGGGCAGTCTTTTAATTCGGAATCGAATTACGAATTGATAGAAATGCGAGTCGAATCCAGAGCAGGGAGCGGTCAATATTTATCAACGGGAGAGTGGGAGAAGTAGCCGGAGTAAATGGAGGGAATCATTAAAGCCTTCCAGACCCCCAGGATTTGAAGGTTTTGAAGCTCTAGTAAAGTAATGCAAGTATCGTTTTTTCAATAAACTTTCTAGAAAAGCCTTCCCTCCTGGATTCTTGCCTTATTCTGTGGTAGTGTCTATGTTACGGATGAGACTTATTATACGCAACTCGACACAAGATGGGTGTAAGGAACATCGGTGTTTTATAGAACATCTTTAACCCAACGTGCCATTTCGTTAAAAACGAGGTACGTTTACCTTACAACTAGGGTACCTTGTCGGCGCGGAGTGCAACTTACTTAATATAACTACTAGAAATTATCTGCAGACAGTCTCAATACGCATACACAAATCGCATATTTTGGGAGGGGGGCCCCATCATTTTTTGCCCTTGGGTGGTAGGGGGGGACAAGATTTTTTCCCGGGCCCCGCGGGGGGGAGGGGAGTCACAGTGGAGTGCCTTTTTTTGTCCTTTTAAAAGAAAAAACATGCCCTATTTTGCTTTTCTGAACTGAAAAATACGCGTCGCAGCGAGGAAAAAAGGCCGAAAGCCCTAAAAAAGGGCAAAAAGAAAGCCAGGAAGCTCAAAAAAGGTGCCAAAAATGGTAAAAAAAAAAAAAAAAAATTAGTGACAAGCAAAAAAAACAAAGAAAAATAAAGCCTCAGCGTGGTATCCTTGTACTGAAAGTTGCTCCTGCCCTCACGGATGTCTGTGCACGCTACTGGGAGTCCTATAGAAAATTTGGTGGTCACATTTTCATTTCCTCCCGGCCATAAATACTGACTGGCTCCCCGTTCCAAGCTCAAGATGGAAAGCATGGCGAAATAGTTCCTAGTTTCTCAGCCACTCACCAGAGCAAGCCATTGTCCATTTAATTAACGGATTCGTGCTCGGGCCAACACTCACGCCATAAACTGTTTAATTTTTCTATTCAAAAAATAGGTGCAGCAGCCATATAAACACCCATCGAAAATTAGTGCACACTTGCATTATTTACGCGAGGTGCATTTCAGTAAACAGTACACGTAAAGCGATTAACACCTGTTGATGGAATGTTGTTAATTCGGAATTGTACTCACAATGAGTTCCAAGAGCCCAGTGAAGTGACGTGAAGTGAAGCGAAGCGAAGCGTGTTGGTATAAATTCAATGGGTCGACTCACGCTTGTAAACAAAATGATCCAATTTTCTTTGTCCTTCAGCAAAATTTACAACAAGAATTATTTACAACGTGACATCGATCAACTTGAATTTGTCCTACACGACGACAAAGAGCATCTCTGCCGCTTGTAGCTACCTTTTGCGAGTGTCTCTGGCGGTAAAACGTTCTTTTCATTTATAGCAAGCTTCCCGCCATAAGGCAAGTTACAAGTTGCAAAGAATGGAACGTCAGTTCTCGTGGAAAAATTATTGCTTCTTACAGTGTTCGAAGGTTGGCAAATGTATCCAAAAGTTCTTACTTGTCGAACGGGCTAATGACCCATAATTGATGATAATTACTTAAGGACTGTCATTAGTGTTCGAATGGAACGATACGGCCAAACCTTACATTGAACCCACCCATGAATCCGGGATCGTTTAACTCGAATACGATCAGCTTCACTTCGTTATGTCCACCACGTTCCGAGTCCCATTTATAATCAACATATATGCGGGTTAAAGATGCGCTCGGAACGGAGTTGTGTTTGTGCTTGACGTAGGCTACTGTAGTAATCTTGTTACTTTAAAGGTAGATTTTTTTACACAGGTGATCTGTGTCTCGTAATGAAGTTATTTAGCAATCGAAACTGAAGTCGATACAAACCCACCGTCGTAGCGTTTGCCTTCGCTGCTAGCAGTACTGGTCATAAATTAGAATTATAAATTCCATGTTATGTTGCAAAATTCCATGTTTCCGTGTTCAAAGAAAAGGTTGAAAATTTCGGTAGTTCCAAGAGCCATGCAGCCAGTGGCGAGCACAGAGAGGGGGGGGGGGGGGGTCCCTGTCCTTTTTGGGAAAAAGGCCCTTTTTGAAGATTGCCTTTTCTGCACTGAAGGTCGCAGCCAGGAGCCCTAAAAAGGACAAAAAGAAAGCTAGAAAACCCAAGATAGGGGCAAAAAATGATAAAAGATAGTTAGTTGCCCCTGCCCTCTCGGATGTCTGTGCACTACTACATGTAGCCCTAACTGTGTACCAAGTTTGATCCCAATCTGGTAAGCGGTTTGAAAGCAATAGCCTGACAAACACAAAAGGACCATAAGTAATATTTTAAAGGAAAGACGAAAATGAGCCAAACAACGAAAATCGTACACAAGAAATACTGCAGTGAAGCCACCTTCACAGCACTTAATAACGTTTCGTCGGAATGGCCGTTTGAGCGGTGAAAGAGCTCCGCCTGATAGCTGGAGGTTTGCGGATCAGGTCGAACCCCTAGAAAGGGGACCTTAGCAAAGTCCCAGCCAGGACTGCCATGCTCCTTCAGCGGCTATGGGAACTATTCTGGACAATCTTTCGGCCCCTACGATGATCGGTGGTTTCCCGAATTGAATCCCCGGGTTGGTACCTTCATTTGCCAGATATTTCTTCTTCTCAAAAAAGTCTGGTGATGTTCAAAATTGAGCCGGTTCAGCGACACGAGCATTAAATTGCTTCGGCAGACTTAAGGCCCAAACGAAATTTATTTAAACAAAAAAATTAAAATCGGACATATTGTTGAGGAATAATCCAGGTGACAAAAAAAATCTCACAAGTGGTGTGAGCTGCTCAGTGCTCACCCACCAGTAGTTTCCAAAGCGCGAAAATCTGCCACATCGTCAGTAACTATCAAGATGCACATAATGCATGCTCAAATTTCTGCAAGCACTAATTCTCAACTGGAATCCAAATCTGATGCTTTCCAGAAAAGAAAAAATTATGGCTTTGTTTGCTGAAAAACCATAGTGGGAAAACCGCTCATCGCAACCGCCGTCAACGCGCCGTGCGGTTCTTTTCCATCGAGCAATTTAGCGCAACGGAATATGGCGTAAAGTCAACGTCAGTATTAAGCAATACGCACAAACCCAATCTCGTTTATCTACCAGCAGTAAGACGTTAATCGCGAACCGTACTCCTGTTTCGGTAAATTGCTAAATGAAAAAACAACGCACGGGCATCGAGCGATGCGGTACGAAAGCATATGGACAAAGAAACAAGATGCGATGACGCTACCGAAAAAAATGAGCCAGAACGTTGTCTCCAGTGCAACACGGATTGTTTGCAATAGGGCAGTGACACAACGTTGTATTATTGTATATAACTCTATGCTGGAGCCAGTAACTGGGATAGCTGCAAGGGTCACTGGAGGGGGAAAAGAAGGGCGTCTTATTGAAGACAATGCTGGTAAGAGTGGATTTCTCAGGCCTAAAATGCGCGATTTTTGTCGATTTGTTGGCAGTTGCTTACATTTTTAAGCAAGTGGAATCTTTATTTTCCAATTACACCCTAGCAGCATAAGAGATTGGAGACAACAACATATTTTTAAGCCTATGAAATCCGCTCTCAAAGCACTGCCTTGACTAGTGAGTAGTGCCGTTGTTGTTAACCCTCCATTTTAATCTAGTGCCCTTTGCAGCTATCTCTCTTGTACCCAAAATGACGTCACATGACGCTGCTCTATTGCTTCCGTCCATTTCGTCGACAGTGAAACTGAAAAGCCCTAGTATTGCTATCAATTTAATTACGATAGTAAACAATAATTGCTAGCCCCACATTAACCCCATACGTATACGTTCTTCCAACTATGCCATTTTCCAGTTAGAAGATTACCCCTCGCCCCACCATTTAATCAACTTCGCCGGAAATAAGGCTTCCCCAGGCACACCGGTTGAACGGCATTGTAGTACATGTATGCATGTATATTGGTATTCAATATTTACTTATGGGGTTAATGTGGTGCTAACAATATTATTGTTTACTATCGTAACTAAATTGAAAGCAATGTTAGGGCGTCATCAGTTTCGGGGCGAGGGGTAATTGTGTAACTGGAAAATCGCATACTTGGACGAACGTATCTGGTATATGAGTATAATGGAAAATCGTCTAATGTTCCTGCCTCGCTCGCCTTGCCGCGCTCGCTGCGGTTACATATCACATCAGAAACCGCAGGTATATTATTGTCCAGTCAGACGTTTATCCGTTACGTGATTATCCATTGTACGATATTCCGTTTATACGATTTTCTAGATTGTTTATTTAGGCAGTTATTAGATAATTATCCCATTAGAGGATTTTTCCAGTTATACTTTCGTTCGACGCCCCTAAATGGTGCCGTGAAGCAGAGTGAATGAAAACAAAAAACCTGTAAAGGCGCATGTTGTCATCCTTCAACGGCACGCGTGAAGTATTTATTGCTAAGGTTTTCGCTGTTGGCTTATTTTCAATTTTCCTTAATATTATTTCCAGCGATTTATGTCTATATATTTAAGGTAACTTATAACTATACCACTCTTTGCCTCTATTTAGGAAGTTTGAAAATCATTAAGGTTGTTCAACGTTATCAATACAAGGTTTGTCTTTATATGCACAGCCTTGTTTACACTGCCAGCGAAACTCGGACTTGCTTCAACAGACTTATCCGTGTGAAAACCTTCCCTGATTGTCAAGACTACAACACCCGTAATTATGACAAGCTAGTTTACCCAGGTGTAGAACTGACCATGCAAAACGCAATCTCACCTAACTCGGCTGTAAAAAACTGGAACTGCCTCCCTCTAAGTATCAAGCAGGTGAAAAATACCAAAAAATTTACGTTTACTTTAAAACAGTTTTTTATACATCTTAATGAATAGCTATTTTCATGCTAGTCTCTTCTTAATATGTATTCGTTCTTAAATTTGCTAATTGGTCGTTTCTTTCAGAATTGTAGGTTCTCCTATTTGCTCATAGGCTTTATATATGTGATTATATATAGTTTTTAATTTCCTTTGTTTCACCACGTTAAGCATTTACATGTTGCTAAAACTGTATATAGAGCAGTGACATTTGCCGCCATATTGGCACCAGATTGGCACCAGTATGGGTTTTGGAGGGCATAACTACAAGGTGCACTACATAAAAATGGAGGGAAAAACAACGGAAGAGCGGATTTCTTAGGTTTAAAATAACGTTGTTTTCTCCAACAACAAAAATCGCGCGTTTTAGGTCTAAGAAATCACTCTTCACAGCATCGGCTTCAGTATGACGCCCTTCTGTTTCTCTCTGCAGTGCCCCTTGCAGCTAACCCATTAAGGCTCCACCATAGAGTTATATACAATAATACAACGTTGTGTCACTGCCCTATAGGATCCCACTGCCTGTTTCGTATTTTGTTACCATATTATGCTTTGATTTTTTTGAATGTGTAATGGGTTCTTCTCTATAAAACAGGTTCGCAAGAACCTCGGGAAGTTTTCCCTTATGTTTTCACATAAAATTAAATTCTATTCTATTCTAGCTCCTGACTGTCTCTTGTGCCAGATGTCCCGAGTTCGAGTCCAGCCTCAGCCATCCCTGGCATTTTCGGGTACAGAAGGGCCCTGTGATGCCTCATGCTCATGTCGATTGTGACATGCAAAAGATCCTATTGTGTGCGCGGTGTATCTTGAGTCCTGCAAGTATTTTGTGAGCGGCTACGTATTCCTGGATGGGGTGGCTTTAATAGATGGCCGCCATTGTTTTTGTAACCATCTTGGATATCAACAAGGCACTCTGCTACTGAAAACGTACAATCGATTATCTGTGTTCGTTCTGCGGAGAACTCAAGATAGGCCGCGGACACTATAGGAATTTCCGATGGGAATTACCTAGCAAAATTGTCCCTCTCTCCTTCTGGCGCCATGGCTAACGCTGGGTGCGCGTCAAACAACAACAGCCATGTAGCTCGATCTCCGTTAAAGGTCTAGTTAGAGCAATATTAGATAGGAATACGTTGCTAGTCAGTAGTAATAAACAATGATGCGTTTTGTTGGATATGCGCAATGGCATGTGCATTATAGTGTAAGCAATATCTTTTTGCATGAAAAAAAAGCTCTTCAACTTTGGGAACAGGGGTGACGCCAGTCCACAAAAAAAAATATAGAAGGTGCCTCGAGACAAAGAAAGGTTGAATAGCTCTGACGTAGGCCTACTATATATATCTAAGCTAACCAAACGTTGAACCGGATAACCTTATGACTCAGCGATGACTCCTATAAATGACACCTCCGAGTTCCACGCAACACCTTTCAATGCAGAGTTCGAGAATGTAAATCTTATGGTTATCCTTTAATGCATTCTCCACTGTGTGGCCATTAAACAGCCATTTTCACTATACAGCTCAAACAAATAGCCGTGTCCTCCACACATACTTCCCCCCTTCCCCCCCTCGTAACACCATCACAGACACATCCTCTTCCCTGGCATTCAGTTTACGACTGTTATAAAACCGAATTCATCACCAACATAAACGCATTTCGTTATTATGCATTTTAGCAGGGGCGGCCATTGCATTAAACTCTAGAGGGTCCGTTTGAACAGCCATTTTATGCTCAACACAAAAGAGAAAAGGACGGTCTAAGAGGCCCGACCACACCCACGTCATGTGGACTCGCTCGTACACAAAACGCACCATTCTTTTGTGTGGGGCACCTTAATTTATTCAGAAGCATTTCAACCAATGACTTGCTCTGAAAACCGTAAAACTATTTAATAAACGGGCCAAAACTAATTATCGCATCCCCTCAAAGCTCGGAGACGTTACAATACGAACCTTTTGTGAATTTTAATGCTGTTTATACGTGTAAATACAGATTAACATCCATACAAACCCACTTAACAAACTTTCAAATGCCCCGACATAAAACAGATCGCCGCCGTGTCTGCATTCCTGTAATTTTCGGGTTAACGGCTAGTGCTCGCCCATGACCCCCTGAGTTCCTCGAAATACACTTTTGCAGACAACTTTAGGCTAACCCGAGGACTTCGAGCATGGTTCACCCTTGGGCGCCTTCGGGAGTTAACTTGGTTGGACCAAGCTAAAGTAATTCGCGTTTCATCGATGCGTTGCGTTTTTTACCCGAAATAGTTTTTTTTTTTTTTAGCTGTGTGAACGCCAAGTACGGTGGCTCATTGGGACGCATAACAACTTTTTTCTACACCGCACACAAAACCTTTATACAACCGGAATAAGATAGCCACTGGCGATGGTGCAGTAAGGTTGTAGTGTGTTTTATCTGGTATCGGAACGCCAAGGTCCCACTTTGATGAAAGTTTTGTGTATCTAGGAAAAAACTGTGTTATTTGTCCTAACGAGCCACTGTTGTAACAACGGGGCTTCGGAAGAAAGTCTAGCTGGAAAATCGTCTAATGGGGTAATTGTCTATTATCTGCCTAAATAAAAAATCTGGAAAATCATCCAAACGGAATATCGTATAAAGATAATCGTATAATTGATAAACGTATAACTGAACAATAATATACCTGCGGTTTCTGGATGTTATATGTATAGCCGCACGAACGTGGCAGCGCGAGCGAGGTAGGGACATTAGACGATGTTCCATTATGCGAATTTCCTGTTACACGATTTTCCGTAATACGAATTTCGTGTTACACGATTTTCCGTTATACTGTATACGTTCCTCTAATTATGCGATATTCCAGTTACACGATTACCCCTCCCCCGTGACAACACGTATTTCTTCCCGTTTGCTTATGTCATCAGGCCCGTGAGTATAACGCTGCTGATTATTGCTGTCTATAGGAATATACTCCCCACGTAACGAAGTGAGATTATTGCTCTAAGCTATGACGCGATCGCGTTTCTGGGGCATAGGTGCGTGCGGATTGAGTAACAGAAGAAAATAGGAAAGTCCGAACAATATTACGAATTAACTGAACAAAAAAAGGCTTGGCCATTTAGAAGAAAAAAAGCGTTATTACTCGTATTCCCTTACTCACAGCTTGTGAGGGTACAGAAATAAAAACGGATTACAGTTCACTCGAACGCAACGAACTACAATTTGAACTCCAATTCCAGGGAACAAGGATTGTTTTTACTCAATGATTATGTCGGAAAATGAACGCTGTGTGTGTTTGAAATGTTTAATGTAGCGTGTGTGTTATTTCTGTGTGTGTGTGTGTGTGCGGAATTCAGATTTTGTACAGGCTTTTTTTTTTTATACTTGTCTGTGTTTGTTGTTTTATATTTTAAGTATGTTTCGTGTGAGTGGCCACATGTGTATTTTGTGTGCATTTTTTATTTGCGAAACAAGCAAGACTCCTTGTTATGCAGTTCTTTTGCCTGTGTTTATGTTTGATGGTTTATGTTTTAGGTCTAGTTCGTGTGAGTTATTACGTGTTCAATTTATGTAATGTATCCTTTTTAATCTTTTAATTGTGTAGGCGTTTTTCCGTTTGTGGCGTCTGTTTCCTGTGTGTATTTTTGGTTTCAGTTTTCGTTCTGTTTCATGTGCGTGTGCGTATTTTGTGTGTGTATTTTTTTTGTGCGAAATATGTAACCATTTTGTTTATTTAATTAGTAATTTATGCCTGTGCATGGAGGCCAGCATGTTACAATCCTTGTTCCTTGGAATTGGCGTTCAAATTATAGATCGTTGCGTTCGAGTGAACTCTTATCCGTTTTTATTTGTGTGCCTTCACAGAAGTGGGTACGGGGATACGAGCTCTAATGCTGTTTTTCTAAACGGCGAAGTCGCTTTTTTGTTCAGTTAATTTGTTGGTTTTTTTTTCGCTTCCTTTTTTTTGTAATTGCTACGGTCTGGTCTACCATGCGTACGGTCTGGTCTATCATGCGTACGGTATTTCCACTGTCTACCCAATTTTGTTTGCGCAAAAACGGAACATTAGAAATGCGTATTTATGTTCCGCCCAAGCTTTGTACCTTTTATCTATGATTTCATGCCAGACACCAGCGTGTGTCTAGATTTAGCATGTGTCATCTCAATGGGTAATTGATGTTATATTGTTGCAGTCGGATGCAATATCGTGGTAAACAATCGCGTCAACAATTCAACTGGTTTCCCAAATGCCCGCATTGAAGAACTAAATGACCCAACGTGATTCTGTCATGTCGGTCGCTAATTGCTTGCTGCGCAATTTTCAATTATTTCATTTTACGTTTGAAGTCTTAGTCGGTGAGATTAGCTTGGCGAAAGAGCTTGGCGTTTGATATCACGACTTCACATGACCGAAAAGCTTGGCGGGAATCCTTAACAAGTTTTGTTTTGGGGTAGATATCAGGTCTTTTTGGTCCAAATTGAAGAAATCCATTTTTCCCCCGCAATCATGAGATGGAAACACCAATCTAGTTTTCTGATCCATTTCTTTTTTTTGTTTGTTTGTTGGCTTTCGTTAGATATTGAGGACAGCAGTCACTTTTTTTCAAATGATTAGTATTTCTTATTAGTACTGAAGTTTCTCCTTTCAAACGCACGGATTTATTTAATGTTCAGTTTGGCATTGTTGCATAATAACAATGTTTAAAACAATGTACAACAATCAATTTGGTCGTTTGAGCTCCCTAACCCCTGAACCACTTGACCAATAGAAAGGTCCATATGAAAAAGGGCACATCTTCACAGCAATACCTGTAAAATGAGCTCAGAACCAGCTTTATTTACCGCATGAAAGAATTTATTTTCGTTGTACAAAAAAAATCGTTACCGGGGGGGATTGAAGCTTAATGGCACGTCGACAACTTGGTCATTAGCGCCAACCTCAGTCACAGTGCAGTGGTCCGGGTTGCCACTGCACCACACATTACAGAGATGTTATTCAAACCCCTAATCTAAATCTTGTCATACATCTGTACCTCCTGCAAAAATTGAAAAACACCGGACAGGAGGACAGACTTGTCGCCCAACTGACGCGCAATGTCATGCGGAAGATCGTTACCGGTAGCTAGTAATCTACCCCAAAACAAAACTTGTTAAGGATTTCCGCCAAGCTTTTCGGCCGGGTGAAGTCGTGATATCAAACGCCAAGCTCTTTCGCCAAGTTAATCCCACCGAGTAATAAATAGTTCGAAGGTTAAATGAAATATATGAAAATTGCTTACTGCGCAATTTTCAATTATTCCATTTAACGTTTGAAGTACAAAAAAAGCGTTAATAGTAACTAATAGTTAGTAATTAGGCAAATATCAACGTTATTCACGTCTTTTTTTCTACAAGAAAACGGTAAGCTGTGTCATTAATAGGGACTTTTATATTGTCAGGTGACCAAAGTCTCATGATCCAACAATATGCAGCCTTTTCTATCGCATTGTTATTTATCCTCAGATGGCTGAAAACAGCCAAACTACCTTTGCTGTAAAGACAACCTGTCTAGATGTCGCCATGCTCATATTTATATTTTATCTGGATGTTATCGTTTTATCTTGGCGGGCGACACACGCTAGTGCATGAACTGGCAAAAGTCGTGTGGAATCACCAACGCCAGTGCGCTCACACAACCCTTGTGCACCAAGCCGATGAAGAGTAGCCCCGTGAAATAAAACCAAAACTTCTGTGTGTGGGGCGGGGAGATTGAGGCTTAACGGTCCGTCGACAGTTAGATCGTTAGCACCAACCTCAGTCACAGTGCAACAGTTCGAGTTGCCACTGTGCTACACATTACAAAGATGTTCATACATCCGTACCTCCCACGCAAATTAAAAAATCCAACACTGGAGGATAGAGACATCGTCCAATTGACATGCTAAGTCTCGTGGAAGATGGAAGCGGCGACGAACACTATCAAGATGGCGACATTCCATAGGCACATGATGGCCTATACCACCTCTTCTCAGCAACTGCAGCAACAAGATGAATGCAAAAATTGGACACTACAGTGCCTTTTATAGCTCGCAACTTATTGCCGTCTTGTCTGTCCAACAAGGCTTGCCAAGTAGCATGAAACCTCAGAAGAAAAGTTGGAATAGACGTCTGAGATCCCTTTCGAGATGACCAGAAAGGGCCCTTTCACAGCTGCATCAGCGTGTTCATTTCCAGCTATCCCAACATGGCCGAGGATCCAGCAAAAAATCAGTCTACTCCTGGCCAGGTAAGTGGGAAAGTAGAGTTTGAATTCGCTGTGTCAAGAGGTTCTCAGGTTGTACGATGCCAAGGACTCCAGGGCATTCACGCAATCACTGAAGATGATAAAATGCTTGTCCTGCAGATCAAAGAGCCATCCAACTGCAAGACCGAGCGCCAAAAGCTCTGCCTGGTGGACGATGATGGGAAACGGTCACCCCCTCATGCACGCAAGCGCATGCTATGCAAACTTCTGATTTCGACCCATCAGTGAACAGCCACCGATATCTAACGTACTGATAACACAGCAGCCGGAACTCCTGCAAGTACCTTGCCGGTGAAGTGGAAAATTTTGGTAAGACTGCCAGAAGTAGTTAAAATGCCACTTGGGCTACCGGCAATCTGCATCTCTCCAAGCCTCAAGATGTGGGATATTTGAAAGTCAGTCTCAAGACAGGACCGCTGAGCCTGTTACGGAGTGTACTGAATGGCAAGCTGCTGCCAGCAGATTGCCAAAGGAAGCACCGAGGTTTCAGCATACACTGACCACTCGGGATGTCCGAAACACCTCAGTTGCCAAACGCAGACCACTGTGATGGTTGGAGAGTGAAGTCACTTGCCGACCCATAAACCATGCAAGCATAATCAAGCTTGCTACATACAAGGGCTCGGTAGACGTGCAGCAGGACAGTGGTGTCCGCACACCATGAAGTGCCCGACAAACCCCATAGGATGGTCAGGGTCTGGGAGTTCTTCTCGTTAATTTGGCGCAGATGTGGAAGCCAAGACAACCTAGAATTGAACACACGACCTAGGAAATGTGTCTGCAGGACTACAGTTATCTTCGCCTGTGACAAGTGCAGGCAAGGATCTGAGTGCAGTGTTCGTTGACGGCAAGGGTAGACCACGCAGACATTGTTTTGTCCGGAGAAAACTTGAAACCGAAACTGACTGTCCAGCTCTTAATTGCCGGCAGCAGCAGCCGCTCGCAAGTCTAATACAATTGGTGTGACAAAGTAGGTCGGCATCAAAAACGCTCGACACGTCCAGCAGAGCACAAGTACGAGTGAAAACATCACCTTGTAAATACAAAGTGGCTTTTAAAATCAACTCAGCTCTTGGGCACTCACGTATTCTATAGGTCTCATAAACACGATTATGTGATTTATGGTTACAAATAATACATAAACTGTCTCGATTATGAACAACTCCTACTTGAGAACTGCGGCGACACGACCGTTTTCTTCCTGACGGTCCAAGACTTTCAGACAATGTAGATGTGCTGTCTCATTTTCTTGCCTTTCATTCTGTCTGAATCTTTAAAGAGACTTCTTATGACGTGTTTGTGGCATGCCTTACTCATACGGTAGTAAAAGACCACGTTCTCACCTATTGATTTCAAACGCTTAGTAACAATGTCATTTTACACGTTCGCAGATTCCTTTAACCTTTCTCTACCATTTTCAGAACTAATCACACTTTCATCACTTACAGTACATTCGATGCATGGTTTTTCATCTGCTTTTAAGTCTTTCGCACTGCATTTTGACACTTGAGACAATTTTATACCATCCATAACTTCATTTCATTCAGCAGCAAAGAAAGATTTAAAAAAAATTAAAATTATATGCAGACATTATAT
The DNA here is from genome assembly GCA_023313725.1 of Lithobius niger. NCBI lineage: Eukaryota > Metazoa > Arthropoda > Chilopoda > Lithobiomorpha > Lithobiidae > Lithobius > Lithobius niger. Next base: position 19,265 of record JAHWFP010249864.1, read on the forward strand.
CAAATTATTATTACAGAATACATTCCTATATTTATAATTATTATTATACATTTATTTACTGAATGGAGTTATCAGTATAAAAATGGAGGTTTCATGCCATAAATAGCAAAAAAATACACAGTTTTGTAATTATTTGGCCGCCATCTTTGAGGATGTCATAGCCGGAAAACGTACCAGGTGGTGGATGTCCACCCACGTAAAAAACACTTACTAAGACATCTACTAAGCATTCCTGAAGAAAAATTCTCCTTACTCAAAATTTCCTTGCAGAACCATAGACTATATTGATCATTTCTAATAAAAATCAACATTTGAGTTCGTACTATAAGACGTATAAAAATAAATATAGCACATAAATAAAGAATTAAAATAACACTGTTTAAAATAACACACTGACGCAAATTTCACTTACGAAACTGGCGTGTTGAATCGGTGGCTTTTTTGGCGTGTACGTCGTTTTGCCCAGGGAGCTTGGATTATACGTAACTTTGATAAGGTGGACCCACTAGTTGAACGCATCTGAGCTAGAGCGCAGCTATTTCCCGTGGTAAAGTATACACGAGAGAGATTCAGTTGATGACGTTTTTGCTCCCAAACCAATCCTCGAAGCAGACGACGCTTGGTACATTATTAAAACAAAAGGACAAATTCTTACCAGATTACCCAAGACGAGAGTAGCTGACGTCGTTGCGTTGAAACCAAAACAATGGCATGCTTTACGATGATCGCTTGTGGCGGTGCTCTCCGTCTGATAACAAACGTTGCTATTTTCAGTCACATTGTCGATTGAACTGGGAGTTTTAATTTTAGTTTTATTATGAGCGTTTACTCGGCCCTAACGCCATACACTCTGCCCTATACTTACATGCTAACTTACGGCTAAACAAGGACACACACTACACACCATCAATACAATGAAGGCTCAGTCCAACAATGCTCATCTCCTTGTACCGACATGGCTGATGAGGGAACGCAGGAACCCGAGGGGAGCAAGCAAGCCAACGCTGGGGCTGTCACGAATTAATAAACAAGAGACTCAAAACGTCCTGTTGCACGTTAATGCACTTTAAAACAATTTATACAATTGGAGTGGTCCGGCTTACGTTTTTGATGATGAGTATTCGTTCGTTTGTTAGTCCAATTTTGTGTCGATTCATCAGCAAAATCAAAAGCCAATGAGATGCAAGAATCAGTAAAATGGCGCGAAATGGGAGCAGAGACGTCAGACGCGTTTGTGGTATGGTAAAGCAGCTCCCAAAATCTCGCACGATTTCCCGCGGCAAAGCGTAAGGGCTCGTTTACACAACGAGACCTTCTCGCTCGCCGAAAGCCATTTGCTAGGCAACCGTTATTTATTTACGATTAATTTCCCGTTTCTATTAAATGAATGCAGTAATAGACAACAAATTAAATGTATTATAAATAACAATACGGATAAAGAACAAAGTGCAACAGTAATTTTAAACATTGCTACAACATTGTTGCCATTTCACGCTATTTCCAATATTTGCTATTCTCGCTGAAAAAACAGCTCCTAGCAGTGATCAAACGACGGCAGGATAAATAGCTACTCGCAGCGAGAATTCAAAATCCAACATGGCGTCGAAACGTAGTTATCGAATCGAAGACAAACCTTCGAATGCCGGTATTCAGGAATCTGTCCGTCGTCGTGTACTGCACTAAAAATTGTTTTCTTGTTGTCATAAATCACGCTGTCGTGTTGCACGCATCGTACGTCGTGTCGCGAGGTACGAGGAGAAAAATTTGCGTCCGCGTTGTTGCCATGGTTACTACGTATAGACAACTCGAAAGCCGCATTCTCCGACAAAGGCGAGAAGCAACCAGCAGATTTAATACTCACCAAGTAAAAGCTAGTAAGCGAGAAAATTGTCCTTGCGTAAACGCGCCCTAATAGTAAGTGGGTCCACCCTATCAAAGCTTCCAAGCTCCCTGGTTTCGCCTAATGCAAAGCTGCATATCGTGTTTGATTCGTGCGCCCAGCCACGTCGCATGTGTCAGTTCCGAGTCCGGTTATCAATGTATCAATGAAAGCAGAAATTAAAATATGAAAAACCACGTTAAAATGAAGCTAAGAAAAAACATATTTGCAGACTCGCTGTGAAAAAGTTTAAGTCTCAAAACAAAATTAATGAGAGAAAAAACGTAAATTTTTACGTATCGAAAAAAATGCCCTCTTCAGTCCTGTTTGGAGAGTTGCTCCTCCCCCGTCCCCATCCCCGACAATCCCCAACTGCCGCTTAACTACGGTCCCCCGTGTGCAGCTAAAAACTGTGTACTGTAAAACCGTGTAGCTGTACTGGTATATCCCTTTGCGGTTGAAAAGCAGTACACTGGTGGTGTGTATAAACCTACTAAAACAAACACCTTCCCTTCTTGCATCACTTTCTTCGGTTTAGAGATCGGATTTCGACTGCAAACGCGTCACTTATCGACCGACGTCTCCAAGTCCCCCCCCCCCCCCCCGAAACCGATCCAACCCTTTCCCAGTGCCTCCTACCCCACCCAGATTACACCCTGCCCCCTCCCCTTCCTCTCATCCGCTGTACTGTCGGTCTAATTCAACATTAATGGACTGTGCCATCCAACAAACTTCTGGCCCATTTTAGGCCATCAATAATGCACGCGCAGACGGTTGAATCTCCCCTAATATTTTATCTTCACCTTTACCGACCGGGCTTGACACGGGGGGTAGAACCAAGCGCGACAGCTGAAGGGGCGCACACGCCATTCAGCAAACACGCATACTAAATTACGATAGGTAAGGAATTGCCAAAAAGAAAGCGGGAGGGGGAACAATGACGCAAGCGGGGGGAAACAAAATCGAAAATGAAAGCAGGTGTCAAAAAATGCAAAATCGTTATAACGATATGTGTCAACTTGTGTGGCGTTATTAATGTACGAGTTTCTCTTTGTCATTTAGCTAGCGCTGGCTGGCTTCTGCTTCCACCGTGGATCGCAATAACCCCCCCAGCATCAAGTCACGTGACTTACACAGAACGCAGATTGGCCGACGGTAGTTGGGATGTTGATTAGACCTTGGGTTTTGGATGGGAAAACTCACGATGTGAATTCGATGTAATTGAGGGTACAAGGAGGTTTCTTAAGTCACTTTATCTTAAGTCGACTTAAACTACGTCGATGTAAGCTTAAAAGTGCTTAAGAACGTCTGTGTAACCACATAAAAACCACTTTCAGGTCGCTTTACCTCAAACCACCTGGTTACGTCGACGTAAGTAGTTGAAGCGCTTTAACAACCTACGTGTACCCACCTAAAACCTATTTTCTACGTCGCTCTAAGGGCTGCTTTCCTTTGATTGGTTGAAACGAGTGCGCGTAAACGTCACGAAGCGAAACCTATCACTTCCTCAAAACCAAGTCTAAAGCCAAGCTAGTTGAGTAGGGACATGGGAAGAGAGGGGTTTGGTTGGTAGGGGATTAGATAAACGTGACGGTACATCGACTTAGCAGTAACTACCGTGTACCCATTGTCGTTTAACTCACACCAACTTGAATGTCCGTGTAACCACCTCTCTCTTAAAACGACCTGAGTTCAGGTCGACGTAAGGAAAAGCGACGTAACATAAAGCGAAATACGAAACCACCGTGTACCCTCGGTGCTGCTGAGGATTCAGTATTACGATTTCGTGGTCTTCCTTTGGTGCTATGATCATGGGGAAGGGGAATAAGGGCGCTCGACGCATTTTTGAAAAGCAGCCCTCCAAAAAAAGAAGTGATATCATACCAAAAACCAAAACTAGCAAAAGGACCGCCAAGTTAAGAATGGTTCGTTTAAGCCCGGATTAACGTGAGTGGAGGCCGTGTCCTGTGCAAGTGACAGAATAGGCCCTTTTCCATAAGCGGTGTTTAGCGCCGAGGCCTCAACTCAACCGGACGCCCTGGTGAGGTCTCCCTTGATGTATTGGGCTAGGCGTGAGTTGGGTCAGTTTGGTGATCTAAAGCTTGTGGCACACTGCTCCGTTCCGACGACGAAGAGAGCCTCCAGGGCCACCGTAGTTAGCGACGGAAGCAATGTGTGTTGGGCCATCCATTGCAGTCAGTCGCTAAGTACAGTGGCCCTGGAGGCTCTCTTCGTCGTCGGAACGGAACGGAACGGAACGGAGCAGTGTGCCACAAGCTTTATCCTTCAAACGATGGAACAGGGTCTAAAACCAGTCCAATATCCTCGTTCATGTGCATACACTTTTTAGTTTTTATGTGTTTTTATGTTTATGGTCTATAGAAAACTAGTGCACCAATAACAGCTAGAAACAAGTGGCACAACACGATGTGTACTCAACAACAGTTGGTTATAAGAGGCAGCACCTTCTATCAGATGCTGGATCCTTAAATACTCGTTTATTGTCATTATTATTAATTTGCTTTAACAAACACTAGTATATTCTTGATGTGTAATTTGCTTTAACAATGGGAGGCAACAATGTACTCAAGTTGATCGACTGCTTAGCCAGTTCAGCGATTTTACAGGCCGTGCATATTATAGAGTTCGTTTACGCACGAGAATTTTCAAAAACTGGACCGGAGGCGAGTGGCCAACAACATGAAAATGTCACAATGCTGCAACGTGTAACAATGGTACAATAAAGAGACGAGGCACAAAAGACGGATTAGAACTCACTCGCCCAAGATGCAACGATGTTTGGGCACGGGGAAAGTAACATTGTCGTCGAATCTATTAGAGTTAGCATTGTGCGGTTAACGCTCGCTAAAACCCTTTTTTTTTTGAGTTAGCATTGTCGGCCTTCCAGCTCTAACCAAAGTGAAACAGTCCCAGTGTTCGCTTAAATCTTCAAGATTTAAACCGTAGGGTGTGATATCTTTAATTTTGGCGACCAAAACGACTGAATGACTTATTTAGTTCTTCAATGCGGGATTCGGGGGAAGCCAGTTGAATTGTTTCCGCGATTGTTTGCCACGATATTGCATCTGCTTGCAACAATGCAAAACCAACTGCCCATCAAGATGACGCATGCTAATTCTAGACACAAGCTAGTGCGTTGCTATAAAATAATAGACATGGGACGAAGCTTGGGCGGAACATGAACCTAATTAGACGCATTTCTAATGCTCAGTTTTCTGGCAAACAAAATTGGGAGGACAGTGTACATACTGTACAAATGATAGACCAGGCCGTAGCAATTACAATAAAAAGGATGCGAAAAACCCAACAAATTAACTAAACCAAAAACGGCTTCGCCGTTTAGAAAAAAAAAACAGAGCCGTGAAGGTAAAAGAATAAAAACGGATTAGAGTTCACTCGAACGCAACGAACTATAATTTGAACTCCAATTCGCAAAACGTAAACCCACAAACACACAAAAAATAGACGCCATAAATAGCAAAACGCTACAAAATTGAAAGATAAAAATGCATACCCAAAATGAACACGTAATTACTCAAACGAACTAGAAATAACTACCTCAAACGACCTTCAAACACAAACACAGGCAAAAAGTCTTGCTTGTTTCACAATAAATGCACTCAAAATACACATATGCCCACTCACACGAAACAGACTTTCTTTCTTACATAACCATTGATCAAAACAGTCCTTGTTCCCTGGTATTGGAGTTCAAATTTTAGTTCGTTGCGTTCGAGTGAACTCTAATCCGTTTTTATTCGTGCACCTTCACGGCTGTGAGTATGGAGATACGAGCTGTTTTTTTTTTTGCTAAGCGGCGAAGCCGTTTTTTGTTCTGTTAATAAAATCGTTGGCCAGTTTTAACTGTATATCCAATATTGTTGTTCCGAGACACTGTTAACATAGAGATTGTTGTGGCTCGTATTGGTCTCGATTTTTCATTGCTTGGCACTTTTTTCCTTCTAGGAGAAATACGTCGTATGAAGTATCATGCTCCATGAACAACGTGTTTAAGGCATA
>JAHWFP010249866.1:2755-30925 GCA_023313725.1 Lithobius niger
TTATTGGTGCTCTATACCCAAAAACGTGTGGTTAGGTGGGGATTGATTGTGGGGGAGGGGGGGGGGAGGAGGGGGAGGCATACATTTTGTATATATTACTTTTTAGAAAAAATAAGTGGGAAATGAACGTTTATTCAGTACTACGAGATAAAACTGGACGTCTGGCTCTTATCACTATTTGGTGGGTCTGAAAATAGAACCATATTTGTGCTTTTACAAAAGACTTTATTTAGATCAACAGTCAAGCTCATGGAGATTCCTTCAAACCCAAATTTGTTGTTCTTGCATTTTATTTACGGTAGAATAACTTACTCCAGTGTATTCTGCAGTAGCCTTTAATGAATCCTTCTTACTTTTCAAGGTATTGTTGGGGAATACATCTTGCTGATATCAATGTGCAACGATTAGAATTACTTCCCTGGCTTGACTGTTGTTAGCTTTTCCTTGAAGATGTTTAGAAGGTGGTGGAGTGGCCGCCACTTTTTGCAGCTCTGTCAGTGCGCCTTGCTGCCAGTACAGCTCACTCGATAATTTGTGTTGCATCATGGGAGGACTCAAGAAAGTACGCGACCATTATAGGGCCTAATACGGAATGTCAAGGAATCTAGGATTACTTGGGGTTGGACAGAATCCCAACAGTTTACGGGTTTAGGATTATTGTTTGGTTTGAGTAATTAAGCTGACATCTATGGGTTTTCTGTGATTCGCAAATAACAGGGTTGGTCTGGTTTGAATTTACATTTGACGGGAGGATCGTGGCGAATGAATTATATCTCGATTCACCCCCTAACTGTTGTGAGCACCGGGCATAATGCCAAGTGTTGAACACTAATACAGTAACTGGACTAGTGTTGATTGTAGGGTGTACGGCTTCGGACCAGGACCTTTAATAAAATAAAATCAATCAGAAGGATAAAGCGAGTTGGATCCATTACATTTGATGACGTACACTAACTACACGCAATTCGTGTGTTACGTATTGTTACGATAATTGGTCTGGTCACACAACAAAAAAGGGTTCTGTAATGAGCATTAACCGCTTCCGGTCACACAACATCATCTCAGCAAATGATGGCTAATTACTTTTGAAGTGACAATGGGTAGTTAAAATATGGCGTCATATAGATCTTGGCCTTGGCTGATTTTGCAAATGACGTCATCAGTGGGACTTCGCTAGGATGGCATACGTTCAATGTCTGCAGTCCGAAATTAATCTCACAACAAAGTTTGTTCTCAATTAGAAGTTACCTAAATTCAGGATACAAAGTAGTTAAAGCTAAATCTTTGGCTCGTTTTTGTTAGTGGTAGACTACTACTCGCTTGGCTTGCTCCGTTGGCGTCGTGTCGCTTGGCTAGAGGAGGTTACTTATTCACATACCAACTGACTTATATTTCATGCCCAAAAAAATCTGCGCCTCTTTAAATAAGATTTGATGACTCCGTATTTTGTCACAATTCGTCTATTAGCGTTACCCGATACTTGTACATACTGCCAGTATTCTCAATGTATCTGTTGGGAATATTTGTTGTTGAAACTCGCGTACCGATGATTGATGTTGCACACCAAAATAACGATCAAGCAAACGATCAGCGTTTGCTAATGCTTCAGTTCGTAAACAAACGATATGGCCTGGAGCTGATGAAGCACGTTCATTTTTCCTGATATGGGCTATAAAATATGACTGTTCTGTATTAATGTCATTCCAGACTTGTTAATGCCAACATTCTGTGTTCAACTGTTGGATTTTTTGTGCAACCAGGACCACTGCACTGTGGCTGAGGTTGGCGCTAATGATCTTGCTGTCGACGTACCATTAAGTCACAATTCCCCCTCCCCCACTACTGTGATGGAGTAAATGACCTTTTATTCGACTTAGTCACTCATTTTCATTACTGAGTAAATTATTCGACTTTGTCACTCATTTTCACTACTGAGTAAACTTTAGTATACGCGCTGCATAAGCTGCAAATTATGTAAACGACAGCAGAGCTCAACACCACGACTACACTTCACATGGATTTTCTTTTTCACTTATTTAAAAAAAAATGTTTTTAGTCCTGCTGTGTACGCTTTTTGGTTTTTGTGCATTATTAAGTTATTTCAGTTTAATTCCATTCTGCCACCGATTTCTGCTCATGTCCCTTTCTGGATCTCACCCATCCCCCACCAACACTATTTTTGCAACCTGATCCCTGTTACATATTTTCTTTTAATTCAAATAAATTAAGCCGCGTAAGCTGCAATGTACAAGTGAAGCGAGAGCCGAACACCATGAACCACACGTCTCTATTATATGGCTATTCTTGTTGCACTTATTTTAATTTTTTCACGTTCGGTACGCCTTAACGATCTTGTGTATAGCGCTAATTCAGTTAGGTTCAGTTCTTCTACTAGATGCTCCTAACGTCTCTCTCTGGATTACCCCCCCCCCCTCCGACAAGTTTTTTTTTCAATTCAAATCAATTGTGCCGCATAAGCTACAAAATATGAGCAACGCCATGAGCCGGCTTCCATGACCACATCACTTGTAATTTGTGTTAATAGTACATTTTACAATGGGTTTTTCTTGTTTCACTTATTTTATGAATTTTTCTTTTCTTCTTCTTCACAGATTCTTCCATAATTGACCTGTTATCACTTCTCTTTCTATATATTCCTCACTTGGCAAAATAGCTGCAGACCGTCAAGTAAAAACATAAAGGTTTGAATGAAAGTTAGGCCTCCGTAAAGCACTAAGGCGCTCCTGTTTTGACACACCTGCAGCAAACACGTTACCAGGATTTGTTAACATAGTAAACCAACCACATACAGTGGAGAGATATGGTCCGGGGATTTCATTTTCCCCGGGTAAAAAAATAACCTGGGGTTGCAAAAAGGTGAGCTATGGTCAGGGGGAAAACAGAAGGGGAGGGAAAAGTCGAGGTGGTCAAACCCCGGGGATTTTGTGCTGAACTCCCAGGGAAGTATACAGTAGAAACCCCTAGGGAAAGTTTTCCACTTCCTTAATATCTCAGGGGAAAATAATATGCATCGGGGAAAACAACTCCGAGGTAAATACTCTTCAAAAGTTGAGGTGAAATTCTACCCAAGGCAGGGGCAGGGTAAAATGTTCATTATGATTAATATGTTACCTGAAAATAATAGCCGAAGAAGGAAAAATTATGAAACTGAAGTTTTAAACGTTTTTCTATGAATGTACAAACATTTTCAATCGAGTTGTATGCAACAGTTAGGTCTTTTCAGTCCATCTTGTGTTCTTGACATTGTCGGAAATATACAGAGACGTTCGTTAAATGCTTTAGTTCAAGACGACTTAAGTTACATCGATTCAGCTCGTATAGAGCTCTAAGAACGTCCATATAACCATCTAAAACCACTTTCAAGTCTCTTTATTTCAAACCACCTCATCAACATAAGGAGTTGAAGCGCTTTAAGAACCTCCATATAACCACCGAACAACGATTTTCAACGTTGCTGTTAGTACAGCTTTGCTATTATTGGTTAAAAAAAGCGCACACAGGAAGACGAAAGCCCAGATAGCTGAATGGGACCTATGATTAGGGAGGGGTTTGAGTTGATGCTATATCACAATCGCAGAAACTACCATGTACCCATTGTCGTTCTAACTCACCCCAACTTGAATAGTGACACGAGTTCAAGTAGACGTAAGTTAAGTCGACTTGACTTATTTCTTTTGTTCTGAATAATTACCTTGTAATCTTTCATTACTACAGGAAAACATTTTTATTACCTTCTATCATATTCCATTTTACATCGATTGACGCCAGTGTAATGGTATCTTACACAACTTACGCCAAACAGATAGCTTTAGGCACAACATTTTTAAAAGAGTTAACCCATAGACAGCAGGATCTAACATTCCATATAAACTCCCTAAAATCAGTGCCACAAGAAAAAAGTGATTAAGCTGTGATACTAACACACGTTTTAAGTGAAGCGTGGTTTTTGATGTTCAGCATAAGCGTTGCTTTTATACCTTTAAATTAGTGAAACAAGAAAAGAAACTATGTAAGTATAAAGTGACGTTAGAAATAGGCGTCACTTAAAATTTGTGCTACTTAAAAACTTATGTTTGTATGACACCTTAGGTTTTTTAATGGGTTTACTTATTTCAGAGGTGGAGCATTACATTTCGCTGTCTATGCTTCAACTTTTTTGAATTAGTGTCACTGGTTTTTATTAAATAAATAAATAAAAGTAAACCTGTAATTATGGTACTGGTTTCTATGTGGTGAATCCAATGCTTTACTGTTATGCTTCAATCAAATGCAACAATTAGGACAAAAACAAAATTCAAATGCTCAGACCTTTTGACTGGCCGACGCAGTCGAAACCTAACTTGAATGACCCAGGTTAACCTGATACAACGCTGTTCAGTAGAAATGACGCGAGGCTTGACAGAAAAATGTGCTAAGAGGAAGGACAACAACAAGAAATTTTATTGTTGCCTTTACAACACAAAAATGAGCGTGAAGGATTACGTAATCAACGCTATTCCAGTTCTTGATACGCTTTGTTTTGACTAACGATGGAGAGATATGGTAAGGGGTAAATTAACCCCGGGAAAAGCGAAACCCGAGGTGGTCGAACCCTGGGGGCTTTGGGGAAATCCCCAGGGATTTTGAAAAGTTAAAAGTGGTGAGATATGCTCTTGTGCAAGTCGAGGGGAAGGAACCCCTGGGGTTTCGGTTAAAACACCCTCGGATACATAACTCACTACATCATTTTCCCCTGGGATATTAGAGGGTGGAATATTTTCCCTAGAGGTTTCTACTTTATACTTCCTCGGGGGTTCAGCACAAAATCCTTGGGGTTCGACCACCTCGACTTTTCCCTCCCATTCTGTTTTCCCCCTGACCATAGCTCACCTTTTTGCAACCCCAGGGTTTTTTTCACCCAAGGAAAACGAACACCCCGGACTGTTAGAGTATCTCTCCACTGTTAGAGTATCACATGAACTTCCACTTTAGTTTACTCTATAGAGTTATCTTGGGTAGTTTGATCAACGTCCGAGGGTGTTTTAACCAAAACCGCAGGGGTTCTTTCCCCTCGACTTGCACAACAGCATATCTCACCACTTTTGACTTTTCAAAATCCCCGGGGGTTTCCTCAAAACCCCCAGGGTTCGACCACCTCGGGTTTCGCTTTCCCTGGGGATAATTTACCCCATACCATATCTCTCTACCGTAAGATTAATAGGTTACCTGAAAACAATAGCTGAAGAAAGAAATTATGAAACTGAAGTTTCAAACGTTTTTCTATAAATGCACACACATTTTCAATCGAGTTGTATGCAACGGTTATGTCTTTACAGACCATCTTGTTTTCTTGACAATGCCCGAGGGTACAGAGACATTCGTTAATCGCTTTATCTCAAGACGATTTAAGTTACATCGATTCAGCTCGTATAGCGCTTTAAGAACGTCCATATAACAATCAAAAATATTTTCAATTAGCTTTATCTTAAACCATCTCATCAACATAAGTTGAAGCGCTTTAAGAACCTCCATATTTCAACTTAATACTCATTTTCAATGTCACTCTTTAGGACAGTTTTTCTATCATTGGTTGAAAAGAGCGCGCGCCTGAAGACGAAAGCCCAGTTAGCTGAGTGGGGACCTAGGAATAAGGAGGGGATTTGGTTGATGCTATATCGACTTCGTAGAAACTACTATGTACCAATTGTCGTTCTAACTCACTCCAACTTGAATGGTCATGTATCCAACTTTGTCCTAATGCAAGCGACATGGGTTCAAGTCGACTTGACTTATTTCTTGTGTTCTGAATAACTGCCTTGTAATCTTTCATTACTACAGAGAAAACAGAGTTATTATCTTCCATCATATTTCATTTTACATCGATTGACGCCATTGTAATGATATCTTACACAACTTACGCACAGACAGCAGGCTCTAACATTCCATATAAAAGGAAAATCCCTAAAATCAGTGAAACAAGAAAAAAATGAGTAAGCTGTGGTACTACCACAGGTTTTAAGTGAAGCCTGGTTCCTGATGTTCAGCATAAGCATTGCTTTTATACCTTTAATTTAGTGAAACAAGAAAAGAAACGATGTAAGGTATAAAGTGGCGTTGCAGCCGAACCTCAGAAAGAGGTGTAGCTTAAAATTTACGTTACTTAAAAATTTAAGTTAGTACGATACCTTAGGTGTTTTGTTATGGGTTTACTTATTGTAGAGGTAGAGTATTATATTTTGCTGTCTACGCTTCAACTGCTTTGAAATAGTAACACTGGTTTTACCTAAATAAATAAAATAAAATCTGTAATAATTACGGTACTGGTTTCTATGTTGTGAATCCATTGCGTTCTGTCATACTTGAATCCAATGCAACAATTGGGACAAAAACAAAATTTAGATTCACAATGCTAACAGTAGCTACTAAATTTAAATAACATTTAGGGCAAAGGGGACAGATGTTCATTTGTACAGAGTTTACTAACAAATATGAAACATTGTCCTAAAAACAAATTATTTTGTAATACTTTTATGTGGCTTTAGTTGCCATCATTTGGTTGCCAGAATCATATCAATTGAATAGGTTGTTCATCTGACCCAAAATTCAAATGCTCAGACCCTTTGACTGGCCTTACTTAACTTGAATGACCCAGCGTTAACTTAATCAACGCTGTTCAGTAGAGTGGACGCGAAATTTGACAGAAAAATGTGCTAAGAGGAAGTACAATAACAAGAAATTTAATTGTTGCCTTTGCCACACAAAAATTAGCGTGAAGGATTACGAAATCCGCGCTTTTCCAGTGCTTGATAAGCTTTGTACATCATGAACTTCCGCTTTAGTTTACTCTAGGGTTAATCTTTGGTAATTTGATTGACATCCGAAGGTGTTTTAACCAAAACCCACATGGGTTCCTTCCCCTTGACTTGCACAAGAGCATATCTCACCTCTTGATTTTTCAAAATCCCTGGGAATTTCCTAAAAACCCCCAGGGTTCGACCACCTTGGGTTTCGCTTTCCCCGGGGTTAATTTACCCTTTACTATATCTCTCCACTGATAGTGCAGTTTGAATGTAAGTTATGAGTACACACGGAACTAACTCATACCCATAGCTACTCGTGGTTATTACAAATATGGAGAGAACCAGCCAATTTAACTTCGAGTCTACGAAAAATAGGCTTCAGAAAAAAAAAACATTGTTCGTTTTGGCCCGATCCCATGTTTTTAAAATACAAGAATGATTCTTTTTTCATTGAAGAATGAACGACATTTCTATTTATTTATAGTGTTTATTTTAATTCCCGTGTAATCATAAAGTAAAACGATTCTTCAATTATATTTATCGAGACGCAAATGGCTAAACCTACAGGAAATGATGTTGGTACATGCTTCAAGCTGTTCGGATTTAATACTCTATTCAAACCGTTTTCAAATCCTTTTCTCGAAATGTGCTTTGCTTTAACGAGGCTGATAGAGAAGCACCTGTGACTCAAAAAACCCTCCACGCCCTCCACTGGAGCCTTAGGCAGTTCAAGATCACTCAGGTGCCCCATAAGCTCTTCTGACGTTTAGTTGTTATGTCGTTTGGCTGCTACATCGTTTGGCTGCTATGTCGTTTAGCTGTTATGTCGTTAGCTGGTATGACGTTAGCTGTTGTGACACTTAGCTGTTAGACAGTTGGCTGTTTTTATGTTAGCCGTTATGATGCCTTCGTCTTTGGCTCCTATGTCGTTGGCTCTTGTGTCGTTTAGCTGTTGTGTCGTTGGCTCCTCTGTTGTTTAGCTGATACGACAGGGTGTTAAAATGTGTTGGCTGTTATGTCGTTTAGCTGTTTTGACTTTGGCTCCTATGACGTTTGGCTCTTATGATGTTAGCTCTTGTGACGTTGGCCCTTGTGTCATTTGGCCCTTGTGACTTTAGCCGATAAGTCGTAAGGAAAATTTAGCTCTTTTGTCGGATTTTGGCTTCTATGTCGCTTAGCCCTTGTGACATGTTCCCGGTAGACACTACCTCATCTGATAAGCCCATGGACCCTGGATCGAATCTGACTCCTACCTAATTAAAAAAATTTTCATCTCTGAGAAATACCAACTGAAAAATGCCAACTGAGAAATCAAAGGCCAATCGAAGCTCACCAAAAGGAGCTAATAGGAAACAGGAAGTCTAAAATACCAACTGAGAAATCAAAGCTCACTAAAGGAGCTCACAGGAAACATGATGGCCGCCAACAGGAAACGGAAACTAGAAACCGTAAGTCGAAACCAAAACCAGAGCACCTAACCAGGGACGGAAGTGACGTCACAAAGGTGGCCACCGCGCATGCGCAGTAGCTGTGATGCCACTGTCCCTGGTTAGGGGGTCTTCTTTCTATCGTCCGTGCGGAAATCAAACCTGCCACACTTTCACTACTGCTGTAATGAGCCAATTTAGTACAAATCAATTAAGGTGTTCGAAGTGGCCTCCGCAAACAGCAATGCATGGTCCACAGCGTTGTACCATGAATTGTTCGAGAATTCAAGGGGTACCTCGAATCTTGTTACAACAATCCACACACTCTGTACATCAGGAACTGATGTAGCATAAACAAGACCTTTGATATCCCCAAACAAAAAAGCCCAGAGGTCCCCAATGGAATATCCTCCATCAATGCAGGCAGCTCATTTTCCAGGAAATTCCTGTAATTGGGACCATTGAGTCTGGGAGGCAGAAACACTGGTTCGACCCAAACATTCCACGAGAACCGCGACTGAGTTGATAACATGTGGGTTTTCATCAGCCCACTGATGATTGTTGTGAAATTTCATGATTGCATCCCGTGTGAAGCTTACCTTATCTGTGAAGAATACATGCTGCATAAAAGTTGATTCAACACACTGCTGCATGTACCATTCACAAAACGTTACACAAGGAGGGTAATCGGCTAAGGCGAGAGCCTGCACTTGCTGCACGTGATATGGATAAAGAAGATAATACTGTCATTAAAACACCTATCACTTCAGCGACCTATCCCATTGAAGTTCTTGGATCCCCTGAAATCATGCCGAGCACTCGTTCTTCAGTTTCAGGTGTTTGGATATACCTGTCTCGATCCCAGTCAGCGGTAGAATGCAAAAACGATCCTGTTTCAGCAAGACGACGATGGATGGCACTAAATGTATCTTTGGCTAGACACTTGTGGGCAGGTTTCCTGATAAGAGACGTTGCACTGCACTGCTGTTTCCATTCACTCGTCCATACGTGTAATGGATGTCTGCCATCTGATCATTAGTGCAACGAGGAACTGTATCAGCACAAGTGAACACGTGCTTTAGGTAATAAATTTCGTCATTGTCAGACAAGTAACCAGTTCTGAAATGTTCTGGTTCGAAGGCTAACAAACCAATTCAACAAGATGGCTTCAAAACCTACACCTCTTTTACCCACATTTGCATATTGCTTGGATTTAAAACAAAAATGATGTTTCCCCTATTTCCACTGAATTGTTTTTTACTGTACGTGTTTGCTTGTTTTCCCTTTTTAGGGCTTTTGAACAAAAGGAACATTAATATGAATGCAACGAGAAAGCAAATATCACAGCACCACTTAACAAGAATTGTATTACGTGTTGTCGGTATTTAAACAGTGTTGGACCGGGAGGCCAACCATTGGGGCTTGCTCGTTCAAAAATTGATACAGGAAGCTTTTTTTTTTGGGGGGGGGGGGGGGGGTGAAGCCGATTCTCTTTTCTGGGAAGAGGGGAGAAGACTCCGACTCTCCATCTGAGCTAGTCCGACCCTGGTTTAGTTTTTTAACCACTTGTTTTTGTTTATACCATACAAACATTCCTGCCATAGGTGGCTCCTGAAAAGGAGGGGGGAGTTTTTCTTGCCACAAACTATCCCAGTAGTTTGAAAGAGCACTGTTTAATTTGTAGTTTGTTTTGTTGCAATTAAAATGATTGCAAACATTACTACAGCCATTTCGAGATATATAGGCCTATGAAAATTACATAATTTAACCCTGTGTTATCGTAGAAAGGATATTACCGGACCCATGTTTATAGGAAATTTTTGCTTTGTTTTGATGCGTAGCATCTATGGTTAAAATTTGACTAAACCTTTTAGGAACATGCTGTATATTCCTTGAAATAAGGCCAAACGTATTCTGCATTTATCAGCGCCTACATGTTACATGTTTCAGTTATGCTGTAAACGTCGAAATCATTAGTTTTTCGTACATAGGCCTAATATCAAAACAATGACGAAATAATTAATTTTATATGAGCAGTCCAGATTCTTCCGCTGCCTTATGGTGGTTAAAGGCGGGTTGTGGAAACTGATTCTCCCACTTACTATGTACGTCACTCACACATTTCTATCCTCCATCCGTTTGAAGGCGCATTAATGCAACAAGATGTTCTCGCTCAGCGAAAGCTATTTTCTAGTCTATCGTTGTTTAATGCACGGCGGTGACGTCACGCCAACACATCCCAATGCTAAAAGTGTAGCCGTTATATACGGTTAATCTGAAAACCCACACACGTGACCGTGAGTTAATTTTGATAACCCACACTTTTTCGATAACCTACACTTTTTTTTTGATAATCTAACACTTTTTCCGCGTTCCACACAACCACTGCTCTACCACGTGACATACTTTGCAAAACTATCGTACACAAAACAAATTCAACCAACATAAATAAGCACATTTGCAACCTGCGACCTTTATCGTACTAACACGAAAAAAAAAAAACCTCGCGTAGGCTACTATGCTAGGACCCCACCCGTGCAGCAATGGTCCAATCCTCCAACCTTTCTCTCCGACAGTACTAAAACTAGGCTACCGATTCTTGTAAACACAACTAAATACACCTAAAAACATACGATACTCAAGCGAACAGCACATTTATAACCTGGCGACATTTTACGCACTAACACGAAAAAAAAAAAACCTCGCGTACGATGCTAGCCCCCTCCCCACCCCCACCCACGAATGAATAGTCCAAGCCCAACCCCCTGACAACCTTTCGTTCCGACGGTACGAAAACTAGCCTACTGACACCTTCTAAACACACTTAAAAACCTACGAGACTCAAGCGAATAGCGCATTTTATACGCTATATCTATTTAAACTAATAAAGTAGAAAAAATACGGTTTTACCTTTAACACAAATGTCGGTGACTGGGACTGGATATAGGGACATCCTCGCGTACCTGAGACTTCGCAGACAGGAAGTTTAAACCGGAAGTTTAAGTTCAGGAATTTACGTCATAGGCCTAATTCACAAATAAAATTTTCAAATAAATTTTTTTTTAATCTCAAATAACTACTTGTTGGCTCGACGTCACACCTTAGCATTAAAACACATATCCGTGAATTAGACCGGGTTATCCCGAAATAATTGCTCGTCTGATCGAAACGGAACAGTCCAAAGATCGAGGGGTAGCAAAATCAAACTCGCGCTGGCGCGCTTGTTCGATTTTGCAACCCCTAGATCTTTGGACTGTTCCGTTTCTCGCAGACGAGCAATTGTTTCGGGATAACCCGGTCTACTTCACGGATATCTACTACTTATTTGTCTTGTTTTAAAATTGATTGTTATATATAAAACAAAACTAAGCAGTAAAGCTTTAGACGAAAGCTGGCCACATGAAATAGCGGTGTCATATAAACAGGAAGCCCATGCTATGCACGGCTAGGTTTAGATGCAACATTTCCAACACTGGTACAGTTTGGTTGCTCATGTGTATATCCATGTTTCACCGAATTAAGTTTTTTCAATACAATTTTTTTGCACACTAGTTAACGAATGCTTCGCTTCTCTCACTCAATCAGGGCATTCTGCGGCTCAAATGATGAGTCTTTATACTTTAAAATATTAACTAATATAACAAAACTGCTTACGTTGCTGGACGTAGCATGGACATCTGTTGAGTTTGAGAAATTTTGCAGCAATGAATTGCGCCCCAGACCATCAATTTATATAGCAAAGAGCGGGGGTCATAAAATCTATTTTTAGAACAATTTTCTTAGAAATTTAATTTCGACCCAGGTCAGGTCAGATTCGGGTCAGGTCAGGTTAATAAACCAGGTTGAGAGAAAAGTTTAAAAAAAACTTAAGATTTTAAAATTCTGATTGGCTTTCCCAACCAGGATTTAAATTCTGATTTGTTGACCTAATTTTAAGATTTTGGCATTGGCTTTTCCGACCAGGATATAAATTTGATTTTTTTAAGACATTGATCTTTTTTGAAGTTACAGATTGCATGCAAAAATTCTAAGCATAAAAGGAGTTGAACTCAGCCCAGGAAACTCAAACGCATTTTGGAGGACTGGGGAACACACCGACTCTGGACAGAAGACACACTGTTATTTGTAAGCATGCACTTTTTATAATTTTATTCTTATTTTTTTAGTATAAAATATAAAATAAATTACATATAAAATTAAGTATAAAATAAATTAATATTCAAACTAATTTTATACAACTAACTGCATTACTTTTTTTTGAGGGGAAGAGGGGATGGAATGAGACTTAGCTCCAATCCAACCTCAGTTACAGTGTACTGGTCCAGGTTGCCACTGAGCCCACACCTTACGGAGGTGTTAAACAAACCCCAAATGTATAGATGTTATTTAAATTAAGGACTTTTGATGGGGGTGGGGGAGGCTAAATTTCAACCTTAGATGCAATGTGGTGGCCCAGGTTGGCATTGCACAGAGATATTAAGCAAACCCAATATGTAGATCTTATTAAATTAAGGACTTTTGAAGAGGGGGGTGGGCTAAATTCAACCTCGGATATGATGCAATGGTCCGGGTTGCTACTGCAACAAGTAGACAAATGGAAAAGTATTAATTTTCGTAGTAAACAAGACTTTGAAGTTTAGCAAAGTTTACTTTTTAATGTTTTAAAAAATTAAACTCTTTTGACAATTTTCCTTCATTTTTCATAAAAATTAGCAATAAATGTTTGCAGTTTTTAGTATTTTTCAAAATAAAAGAGTTTCAATATTTTTACACGCGTAAATAACGGCTTTTACAAGCATTTTTTAAATTTCTTTTGTTTTTACATATCCAACAATAGAACAACAGGCCACAGTGTCATGGTGACTGGGAACGCAAAAATACTTCGTTTCTATGGATACAGTGCTTTTCCCCGTAAAAGCCCGTCGTGCAGACGTTGGCGTATATGAAAGAGGCCTCGTGTCACCTTCGATTTTATGCTTGAAAGTTACGCAAGTACTTCAACTTCGACCGAGCCTAGAGAACTGGTTGCAGTTAAATATTGCAGTTTACGTAGTGTACAAAAGAACTGAAAAGCATTGCAAAATGATTTCCGTCATTTGAATTTTGATGCTTAAGGTGATTTGATGCAGCTTAGTCAAGGTGGCGTACTACCTGGAAAACCGGGAAATTCAGGGAATTTATTAAGTCTCAAAAATTCGGGGCGAAATCAGGGAATTTGATAAACATATACTGAAATTCAGGGATTTCAACATTTTTCGGAAAGTATTTTTCCTCTATAAAGATTATCTAATTCGTATTTCATTTTTTACTTTTAAAACATTCACTTTATTTCAGTTAAATAGATGTTAAGTTCTAATAAAGCAAAAACTCCTTGGGCATAAGTAATATAAATCATAACTTGTTAAGTTTCTAGCTTTGTTCAGTTTATGGCATTCCTAATCTTTAACGGTCCCAGTTATGGTAGTGCAATTTTTTTTACCTAGCAAAGCGATGTGATGTAGTTATTGAGATTTAAGTGAAATGCGAAAAACAAAATTGTCGTCGTAGTGAGGAGTTGGCTAGTGAGAGGTTAAATTTTTGTTGTTTGTTGTTGTTTTGCTGCTCGGGGGTTGTGTGTTTATGGTTTATTATAACTGTTCCTTTGCTTTATTTTATTATTCATTATACTTGTTTCATAACTTTAATGAAACATTAAACTAATAACTGTACTAATAACAGTTACTAATAACTGTAAATTTATTAGTTAATTTGTAGAATTATTTAGATAATGACTTAATTTGTGTAAGTTATTGGTTAATTTTGCAATTTAAGAATTGCCGTTGTTTAGTTAATTCAGTTTACCAGTACCGTAAGGTATTGATATTTACTTATTTATTTATTTATTCACAGTTATATAGTTCAATTTATTTATTAATTAGTTAGTTTTGGGGAATATTTAATCGTTTGGATTTTATTTATTTGGTTACCTGTGGGGTTGTAAAGTTTGGCCTTGTTGCACCAGATGTGAAGAGAATGTTAGTGTGTGTGAGATGCTTGACTGCTGGGGAGGCTGCTCTGCATGGCTTGTAGTTGCTTAGAAACAGTGGGAGAAGCCAGGTTTGAACTTGAGTGTGTTAGCAGTTGAGAATGCTCAGTGAGACTGGTCAAAAGCTCTTGTTTTGGTCTTTATTTTATACTGTGATTAGGCTGGGCTTTTAGTAAAATTGCAGTTCTGTACTGCATCGTCTTAGACCGAAAAAACATCTGGGAAACATATCAGAGTTTGCTGGAAAACCTGGAAAACTCAGGGAAATTCATCATGAGGTTTTGAACGCCACCATGTTAGTCAACCCAATCTTAAATTCTTATAGGCCACTATTTTTTTTTCACGAGAACTTATGATTTGTCTTTGCTGCATTTCTGATAAAATTTCGACCATTTCATTTTTATGCCCGTCGTGCCTGGCTAAAGTAGACTTTTAATCAAATCATTAGGATTATCGTAATATTTATAATGGACTCTTCTCGAACAGCCCGCTTTTTTAACCATGCCCGTCCCTTGTTTTTTCATGTCTTCCCAAATAGGAGCGATAACAGACCTGTATTTAATGCTACGACTAGATATGGGTTTACGAGTTATTTAGGTCATTGTTGTGATAAATAGCGTTCGTATTTTATAACATGGCCACGTAAGCTGCTTTAACTTCCGGAGAAAGGGAAGTTTCTTTCAAGTCTTTGAAAATTAGCAAGTTCCAAAAGCCACGTCTCCCTATGTATTGATCATTTTCAACCACTATGTCATTCTCAAAGATTTTAACCATTTTATTACCAAAGTTCAGCTCACCTTTTTCCTTATCATACTGTAGCCCGAATACTGGGTCAGTATCTTTGGGATTTTCGAAAATTTTTTTCAAGAAATACTTAGCAGTGTCTCCAATATTCTGACCAGGTAACAAACTATCGAGAGACCTTAGAGTGGTGATGTTTGGAAGCTCATGCAGAGTGAAATAGCGTCTAGCTTGCACCGCAGAATATGAAGGGGTGTGTTTAGGACCAGTGCTCGTAGTTGCGTATTCGGTTTTGGACTCGGGAGGAATTCGCATTATCGGAGATACAGCCGGACTCGAATATTGGGCGAGGCTGTAATTGAGAGAGGTTGGCAATGTTTTCTGACTAGGAGCAGGGGACAGTGATAAAGCCCGTTATTCGTAGTCATCTTCTTCGTTACTTTCTTCTTCTTTGTTAATTTTAATCGCTGTAGTTTGTGTGGCTAGAGTGTTTTTAATCGGTTTAGTTTGCTTAGCTAGAGTGTTTTTAATCGGCGTAGTTTGCGTTGCTGCAGCGAGGACCAGTCTCGGTTTCAGGGTGCTTACTACCGGTTTAAAAAATTCTTGTAGCGATTCTTCTTGCTCTCTCTCTCTCCCAAACATTGATTTGAAATTTTTTTTAGTTAAACGTCCTTTGAGTTTTGCGGTTTCTCGTTTAGTCTCCATTCTTTTGTTTAATAGGTAAAAACGAACGTTTATATCTACTCTCATTTAACGTTTTGTTAACTGATAAAAATCTGTAAGGCTTTTTCCAACAATTTTGACACAACGTTTTAAACTCAGAAAATTCCATGTCAGGGCCAACATGATTTTCATAAACGTGTTTCAAATTTAACTCATCCACCGGAAAACAAGATTATTAAATTTGCATTATCTGTAACCACGTGTTTAGGAATTCTCATGTAGGACTGACTGCAATAAAAAACATCGGCATTTGAATGGCGTTCTTGGGCAAAGTAGCGCTCTATGTTTTTTGTTTATCTAAAAGGCAGTCGTCAAAAAGAATAAGGTTTCTAAATTTTGGGTCCAGTTCTTTGGGGGAATTAAATCTTTTTGAGAACCGTGAAAAATTGCGACATCCCTTCCAATTTTTTCCTCAATTTCGGCAAATATAGATTGCAAAGCTTTGTATTTAGGCTGACATAAAGTTTTACTGTAAATTAATAACCGGTCGTATTCAAGCCACCTCTCGTTACAGATAAAATTAAACAGTAAGTTAGTTTTTCCACAATATGCAGGGCCTACAATTAAGCATTTGATATTTAAAAAGGTAGAAATGGATGATTTTTAGGTTCTTTCTTAGGCAAGAAAAAGTCATAGTTTTTAATTTCTATTACGTTTTTTATTTACACATTGTTTTAATGTTTACAGAGATACCAAACCCAACAATTCTTCATCAGAAAATTTGTCGTTGGAAGTTTCGGAATGGGTCACTCCAAAGTCTATGTTGCACCATAATTCACGTTGCTGGGAGTATCGTTGGTAACGTACACTGCAGTATTTTTCCCGGCGACTTCCTTCAAGTTTATAGCGATATAAGATGACAAGTTAAACCATTGCTTGTCAATAACATTTTTGTTAAGTCTCTCTTTAGTTTTGTGAATATCTTCGTACACCCAAGTTCTAAGACAGCGGTTTATCGCAGTCACTTGCCTTTTTGAAAAATGCGTAACAGGAGGAAGCCATGTGCATACAATTAGGATAATTAAACATAGTCAAGGATCCAGGTTTCTGCTCATCACACTCGACTTCTGGTTTTTTTACATATATACTTTTTAAGATTTTTCAACAGTTTTTGAGTTTCCAGGTCGCTGGGCAAAATCCAACTTTTATATTTTGATTTTTCGTTCGAAACGGGAGTGCCTGAACCCTTTAAATCGTTAAATTGTATGGAAAGTGACAAGGAAAACTTTACACCATTGTTAATCCTAGTCCTTTCTTGTTCTTAATTTTCAGCAAGTGTTTTTGCAAGAGATTCGAGAAATTCGTTTGCCAGTTCTGTTGAGACATCTTGAGGTTTATCTATGTTCATTTCTTTATTGAAAAAACGCACCTTGAAAATAATCGAGGGGGGGCGGCAATCGGTTCGAAACAAAGAGTCTGCATTAAAGGCCTGATTTGTGAGAATGCGAGGCACAATAATATAAGAAATAAAGAAAAGACAACTGCCACGATTAGAACTCGAACCCAGAACAGTCGCGTACTACTAAACCGGGTATATTAATAGTATGCGGATGTCCTGGGTTCTAGTCCCTATCGGGGCAATTGTCTTTTCTTTTCTTTTTTTGAGATTGCTGCATCTTGTCTTTTCAGAAACACAGTCTTTATTGCATTTTGTTTTGCTTAATTCCTTACTCAGTTACTGTGTCATGTACGCTAAAGATTTTTGTTTAGGGGGGAGGGAGGACGGCATGATTCGTATATTTAAAAAGGATATCAGTTAATAAATTTGGACAATCATTGAAAAGGACGAGAGGAGAAAGGGGTGAAGTGGTGGGAGTTGGTCTGAGAGAACAGCCTGGGCTAGGATACATGCTAACCCCCGAAAACAACTATGATATGCAAAGTAAGCGTTTAACCAAAGTTGGAACTGGCATCAAATCTGAAGATGCGGTAAATTATTCTCAGATTGGTACTCTGGTAACAGACGTTCAGAAACTTAAAACCGACTTGCCTCCTGCCATTACTCTTTGCACCGACGAGTTAGCTTCTGCCATTTCTAGTATCGAAAAAAAATACATTGTAAATAGATAAGGCTGACGGGAATTTCTACGCGAGGAAGAAGCAAATTAAGGGCATAGCTCTCCCCGGCACGCTGCTGACGCGGCATCAAAAGTGTACGTTGATAGGAATTGTTTATTACAAGACGACCAAAACGTATACTTCAATGCAACGCACAAGCAGATTAGAAATCTCAGCAAACCAACTTTACCGAGCGATGCGGTTACAAAAGTATTCGTCGACAGCAATTGCTTGTTACAAGATGAGCAGAAAGAACTCTTCGATGCCACGAACAAACCGATTAGAAATCTCAGCAAACCAACTTTACCGAGCGATGCAGTTACAAAAGTATTCGTCGACAGCAATTGCTTGTTACAAGATGAGCAGAAAGAACTCTTCAATGCCACGAACAAACCGATTAGAAATCGAAGCGAACCAACTTTTCCGAGTAACGCCACTACGAAGAAATTTGTGCATGAAAACACAAATCACATAATCACACTAATCACTAATCAGTTTCAGCATGAAAAGCCTATTGGAAAAAACAGGTAATTGGTTCGTTAATTCCGGTCCTCTTTCGAGCTTTGTGTGTACGAGTTCTGGTTTAATTCATAAAGCGATTTTATACTGCAGCGATGCGAGCGTTGCGCTCGTTGCTGAATGTAAAATAAGAACGAGAGCTCTTTACATAACTAAACTAAAAGACGAGCATTTGACAGCTACCGTTTTCGAAATTTCTTACGTAATAGAAAAAAATTTGCCTATCGCTGTAGAGGCATTCGAAGAGTTTCACGCAGAAGATGTTTATTTCCAGTTAGATTTGCACATAACTTTTCATTAGATGACTTGTCTCATCCTATCCAAAACAGCTTGTAATTACGAGCCTTACACAAGGACTTAGGAAAAATAGGCAAAAGTGGCCACACCAAATCTGGTCAAAGTTTTGTACACGTTCGTAATTGTATTTAATTTCCGGTCCCAAGTAATTAACCACAGACCGGGGAGGACCTATGTTGCCAAAACAATCGAAATAACAGGGTTCTCCCGAAACGGTGGAATATGCTACCCAGTGACTTCCTTCTCCATCGTGGAAATCTTCCAAGTTTACGATTCCATTTTCACCAGAAGGCCTTAGTTTTAAGGGAAGCGTGTCTTTACTAAAAGTATCGCTAACTTTCGGAATTTTCATTACTCTAGCCAATCCGTTTAAATCAAAGTTCGTTAAAGGTTTATCAAAGACCTCTGCCACGGAGCGAGTTTTTTTTGCTTCGTTTTTTGCTTAACTTTTTTTTTCGACCCAGAACCTTCCACTTGCTTGTGATGTCGCATGAGTTCAGCTAGAATTTTTGCATCATTTTGTGCTTTTTTACGGCAGATCCCACCCCCATAGTCCCTCCCGCCAACCCTCCAATACTGGCTAAAATCGGTCCAAACAGTGCCAACGACAAAAAGCCCCCTTTCTTTCTTCGTTATCTTGTTTTGAGCGCCATATCTTTTTTATTATTATTATTTAGTAAACAACTTCGACTTTGCTTCTATCCAACTTTAGATTCATTTTCCTGTCGCCAATGAGCATAGCGTGACAGGTAGTGTTAGCAAGTACTGCTGTCCTAAACTTCAGTTTGACTTGTACGTCCACGATTCCCAGTTGAAGCCTCTCAGGCTGTTTGGAGCAATCCAACACCACGAGAGGATAGGCTTTCTTGAACTGAAGCAAGTCAAAACACAAGTCGTTCGTATCGTAGCACAGCTGCCTAAATTGCTGCCCCATTCTGTACAGACCAACGTACTCTCCATTGGCAAAATTAGTATTTAAATCGAGAAATTTAGAGTCACGTGAACATCTTGCAGACTGCAGTGGTCCAAACCACCAAGATTTTTGACTAAGGAGTCCTGCCTGTTTGTATGAAAAGCTAGAACTATGCACCTAGGTTTTTCAACCACAGAAGTCAGTACGCGCCAGGTGAAGTTGGTATTTTGAGGGAGCTCGCAGCTCTCGTAATTCCTATGCCTGAATCCCAAATCCACGGTTGCGCCGTGGTCAATGAGATGTAGAGTTTAAGTTTCTGCTCATCCGAGGCAACGACATGGGGCACGAGCCAGCTGATGCTATTTAGAACAGTTTTGCCATTGGCCGCAGCCGCTGCTTTGAAGATGGCATTTGTGTCACTCCCTCGCATGAGTGTGAGAACGTATTTAGTTCCGTAGATTAGCTTATCCTAATTTTCGAAAAATCCCATGACGAGTTTCAACGGAATGGCAAATGTAAAGCTTCCCTTGAGAGTTGTTCCGACGATGATGGACGCGTGCCTCTGTTTGAATCCCAAATTGTTGGTTAGTTCGGCATCGACTAAAGCCGCACTATCCAATGCCCAGCACTGGCTGAGCAAAGCCAGTTTTTCGGCCGAACCGTAGGTGAGTAATCACCAGAGTACCGAACCCCGGATAATTTAAGGTCACAAAGGGGTAATACAGGAGTAAAATTTCAAAAAATCTTTTTTATTGCCAAAATGTGCTGGGAACCTTTCTCTTTTCTTTCCAAAAGAAATTTAAACAAATATCTGCTCAACCTTTTTTAAAATTAAATATTTACTACAGTAGTGCAAGAATACTTCAAACCGGAAGTAAGCCCAGAAATGCCTAAATTGTTTTATTTTTCAGCATTGTTAGCGTAAGACTTTCAGCATTCTTGCACTTATTTCTTTGGATGTTCCTTTGTTTAGGGATAATGATGATAATAATGGTGGAGCTTCTGATTTCTGCCCCTAAGCTGTGCAGCAGGAAAATGGCTGGCTCCAGTTGAAAGTTGTGCTGCTAGGTTTCGTCATTTTTGCAAGGTGCCAGAATTCAGAACCAAACATTGACCTGGAAAGCTATACTTGGTTGTATTTTGAAGGTCATCAGGTTTCAATGTACCGAAGTATTCACGTGTGGAGACTAAAAAACAGGCATTACAGTGGTTGAAAACACTGAAGCATCGCTAGAAAACTGTACCATAAAAGAGTGTACCATGGAAAGAAATGGCTTGAGACTATACCAAACAAAGAAAGAAAACGTATTAGGCTGTAAAAAAAATGGATCTAGGAAAAATGTTTGAACAAGAAGGTCATTTGTATGGAGGAGAAAACTTGTAGAGTTAATATGGAATGTTTTTTATGTTCGCAGCTAGTTTTCTGAGTATAATATTTTTATCATATAGTTGCTTAGTATTTCCGTCCTAACGTCTGTAAATAAGGGCCAATATGGTTGAAATTTGTTTGAGAAGTGCTTCATATATATCCGAAGGAGCCCTACCTCAATAATCCTCATAGTCTGGAAAGTTGACTCACTGTGATGGATTAAATAAACTCAATTTTCAATAATTTACCTATTTTTTTATTCTAACGTACACTATATAGGGAACAAATCTGTAAAAATGTTTGTATGAAGTTTTAACTCAAGATCGAGGTAGGCCTCCTAGAGTAGAGTTTTCTGAGTAATTTGGCGCAATTTTGAAATTAATATTGCGTTTAGGAAGAAAATTAGAGCGGAAATATCATTAGCTAGTTAATTTGCATATTTTGTAATTAGCGTGGTAATTAAAAATATAAAAATAAAAAAATTGTGCTTGAATAGTGTTTTTATGTCACTATGTATATGTACAGATGACAACTGTGATCTAAAGTTAGATATTTTAGAAATTTTTTTAATTACCCCTTTGCCACCTTAACTCATCAACTTATTTATCACCGAGATGGTATTTGATATTAGAAAGCAGGAACATGGAAGAATTATTAATCAACGTGGCTACGTCAGCGTCGGCATAAGCCCAGTCATCAGCTTTCAGCAACCCCCCTTTAATCAGGAGGTAACTGGTGGCAACGTGCAGAAATAAATCTTGGTTTACTACATGTATGCGGATTTTTGAATTTACATTGTTGAGATTGGTGCTAACAATAGGATTGTATTCATGGTAGGTGTAAGACTCGAGCGATGAATCGTACACCAAAGGTTTGTTGATTTTTAAGTAATCTTCTGCTACGCTCAATTTCTGGGTGTTATGAATTTGATGAAAGCTTTGTTTCTTGGCATAAACAATTGGTTTTTTTATTATTAGAGTTAAAATTAAGAAAGAGTCCTTTCCCTTTTTCCAAACACGACCATTTTTATCCTTTTTTTAAAATTTAACTCGTAGATCTCAAAAGAAGTCGCACCGTGAGTATCTCACCATTTAAATCCAACGGCTCGTTGGTCTGAGACGTGAGCCAAACTCTTTATGTCCAAATGGATGAGAGTGATTAGACTAATTTTCAAGTCGGAGTCTTTACCGGTGAGAATAATCGAACAGGAATCCATGATGTCTTTTTTTTTAAAAAGAGATAAAAAAAGATCGTACTATAGTAAAAAAGAGAAACCATAAAGTAATCAAGATGAAATATTGCTTAAAATGTAAACGTTCGACTTCTAACGAATCGAAACGCCCAGTTTCTAAAACGTCACAGAAACAACAGATTGATGGAGATAGTGTTTTGCGATGTATGTGGTACAAAAAAAGCTTACTTCGTCAAGTTGGGAAAGGGACTCATGAACAAAATCATAGATAACATGCCCGTTGAAATGCATTTACCGGGATATCAATACTGCGGTCCTGGAACTAAGCTGAAGATGCAACTGGCACGAGGAGATCCTAGGATAAATTAACTAGACGAAGCATGCAAGGATCACGATATCGCTTATGCCGAAAGCTCGGATTTAAAAGATCGACATGCCGCCGATGAAGTTCTAATTTCAAAAGCTCAAAGAGTGAGAGAGGATCTGTCGCTGGCATGGAGGGAAAAGCTAGCCGCTGCCATCGTTAAAAAAATCATGAAAATAAAACTAAGATTTGGAATGGGAATTAAAAAAAAAATGGATCAACTTGTAAACTAACTTCACAAACCAACGCGGAAAAATATTCCGAGAAGGAAAGTGATTGTACTGGGCCTGAACGATCTATAGCAGGCTGACTTGGTGGAAATGATACCCTACGCTAAACTAAATAAAGGGTTTAACTACCTACTGACCTGCATTAATGTCATGTCCAAGTTTGCTTGGGCCATTCCCCTTAAATCGAAATCCGGTATAGACGTTACCGAAATTTTCAAAAAGATACTTATTGGAGCGACCCCTCCTAAAAAATTACAAGTCGATTTAGGTAGTGAGTTCTACAATAAAGACTTCAAAGTGCTACTTAGGCACCATAACATCAACATGTACTCTGCGTACTCTAAAAGAGAGCGAGCGTGGTAGAACATTTCTACAGAATGCTGAAAACTCGAATGTGGAAAAAATTTACCAGGCAGGGTAATTAATTACAAGTGGATACACTTTATCGACAAGCTGGTTTCGCATTACAACAAAACGATTCATTCCACCACAAAACTGAAACCTAAGGAAGTAACTAGACATCACCAACCATTGCTGAGACGAACCATTCCTAAACGAATGCTAAAGAAACCCAAGTTCGCAGGATTTCTAAAGTTAAAAAAATGTTCGATACAGCATATTTGTAAAATTTTACCAACGAAGTATTCACGATCCGTAAAGTGCAAAAAACCCAACCAGTGATGTATCTTTTGAAGGATGAGTCGGGTGAACCGGTGCTCGGAGGTTTCTACGAACATGAAATTCAAAAAACCCTAGTTCCAGATTTATTTCTAGTGGAGCAAGTGTTACGTAAAAAGAAAGGAAAAGATGGGAAAATGCTTTATTTCATTAAATGGAAAGG
This sequence comes from Lithobius niger, assembly GCA_023313725.1. Taxonomy (NCBI): domain Eukaryota; kingdom Metazoa; phylum Arthropoda; class Chilopoda; order Lithobiomorpha; family Lithobiidae; genus Lithobius; species Lithobius niger. The sequence continues at coordinate 26,255 of JAHWFP010249866.1, forward strand.
CTACGATTCCAAATACAACAGCTGGAAGGATAATATATATAGTTTAAGTTGAATTAATGTGCCCATAGGCGAGAGCATTGACTGCATCGTCACATACCCACCTCTTGTTATCGTAAGGACTGAAAGATACCTTGTTGATGGTGGCTGTTTTTAGTTTGTGCCCCTCCGAACGAAAGTAAGACCCCAGAGTTCTTGCCACGGTATTATTAAACAGCACCTTCTTGTACATTTTGTGCACCACTTGTGCTGTTTTCTTAATGCCTTTGCAAGCCATTTTGTTCTTCTCATCCGATTGTATGCTGTAGAGCTTCGACATTAAACCTACAAACTCGGAAACTGGGCACCCCACGCTCTTGTCTTTCATCTTCCCCAATACTTTTTTGTTGATGTTGGAGTGTAGAAAATGTTTTTTGGGGTAGTCCGATGTATCGAACAACGACACATCTTCTTCCATATCTTTGTACATATCGTCTGTTTCTATCGAATAACACAAACTATCCGTATCCGTGACTAGGAGTTTACATCTCTTCGGTCCGTACTTTTTCGTCACGTGGTCGTAGTGAAACCGGTAGACTAGTAACTTTGACAATTCCAAGACGCGAAAACCAACCACAATGGGCTTGTTCAACCACGATGGGCTTGATGCGGGCGTCTTTGTAAAAATTATCAAATCGTTGCTTAGAGAAGTGAAACTTGTGGTGCCTAGGTGAGACGTCTACTTGATGGCTTTCTCTTTCGTCGTTGCTGTCAAGACGTTGTTTCTCTTGCACTTGTTCTCTTTAGTCTTACCAAAAATCGAATTATTCACCAGTTTGTAGACGTTTTTGTTAAAATCGTTAGTAGCCACTTGCCATTTCTCGTTATTAAACACGATGCAAGGTCTCAGCCTAGGCGATTGCTTAAAGCTGATCGCTCTGTGTATTTTCTTGAGAACCATACCGAGAGAAATGTAATATTTCAAATTCCTGTAGTGCACCACGTACTTTGTCTTTGAGAAAAGGTTAGTTGTGAGCATTAGGCCTTTGCTGTACGTTAACCGCAAGTCCTTGATTATCCGACGGTTGAAAGGAGAAAGTCTAGAACTTTGTGATTTTCATGTACTCCGGGGCTAACGGGAAATCACTGTGCAATGCGTGAAGCATCTCCGGGTATTCCAAGTCCACTTCCAATATCAAGCCCGTATCACTGTCATGTCCATAATTGTCGAGATTTATATCCTTAAGCCTGTGTTCCGGCACCCATTTGTACTCTCCAGTCGGTAGATACTCGCACATTACACAACCGTACAAGTTGTTGAAGTCCAAAAATATGATGTTAGAATTCTTTTTGTCGGGGTCGAAGGTAGATGGTATATACGGGTTGTTGGCTTTAGAGTATCTTTTAGCTACAAACGAGACACTGCCTCTTATACCCATTTCCACCATAAGTTGCATGTCAATATTAGTGAAGAGATACAAAGACACTCCCGTCCTCTTGAGCGCCACGTCCCAAGAAAGCGGGGGTGTAGAAATGTAATGGGAGGGGGTCTAATCCGTAACTAGCCAAACTCGTCGCTCTTAAGTTTTCAAAGACATCGGCTAAAAGCCTGACGTCCGTCCACAAATACAGATCGTTGTAATCTTCAAACGTTTTGCATTATCTAAATCCCAAATCTTCAACGCGTGTTCGTAAGATTCGGAGCCGATTGCTCCTTTCAACAATGAGGTAAATACTGACATGGGAGGTAAACACTCCTCCTCAAACACTTCCACGTTTGTCAGGTATTTGAACAGAAACACACCATTTCGCCTAAGGGCTTGTACGAGTTCCATCGATTCAACTTCGAAAAGCTTGTCCATAATGTTAAAGTGCTTTAAGTTTTAAGTTAAAGTTTCCAACAATGCCGTCATAAATGCTAGACTATCGATGAAAGTGAAACCGCCCAATTTCATGCTGCTGATTCTTTCCTTGTTCTCTGCTATGATCCTCACGTTATGAAGATCGTTCAGAACTTTGAACGAATTCAAGGCCTTCACGATGAAATGACTGTCATATTTTTCGAAATTATACATTACAACAGCCATGTTTTTGTTCAAAGTGTAAGCGAAGTTACACTTGCTGTGCGTGGCGCCTCTATATTCACCGGTGTTGTGGTCGTGGTCTCTTACTTTCGTAAACCCATTATACTTTGTTTGGTAGTGGGGTAAATGCACCGTGTTTGCAAAGATGGTACATCGCAGCTGTTTTGTAGAGCAACCACTGCTCCTTGTTTAAAGGTTTCATCCTTCGCTTGTGGGAATCCACGTAAGCCACAATTTTTTTTGCTCCTCTGATATAGACGCGACGAAAACTTTTACGCAGTCTGCTCCTCTGTACAACTTTTTGGAAAATACTTCACCTAGATGGTCCACAATCACTTAGGCAAAACTACAAGCTTGGTGTATGTGATTACCTCTGGTGTATGTATCATTTCCGTCGCAACTGGAGACTGAATGGAGCGCCACTTCAAAGTCCACATAGGCTATGTACAACCTTTTAAGTTCGTTCTTGAAATTCTTAAACTGATAACGTCATTGTCGGGCAATGAGGTCTTTTGAAATACAACTCCCTTGCAAGAAGGAAGGTGGTTGTTTTCATACCTGAAATGACTTTGAAAACCATGTAGGCAATACCTGCAAAAATACTTCAAGTGCTTTTGGGGGTTGAAACACGCGATGAATTTTTTGAAGTCTTTTATCGTCACATAGTGGCCGTTTAGAAGAAGCAAGTCGACATGATATTTACTTTCAACTAAGGAACTCGCACGATAAATGCAAGGGTCATCTTCCTCGAAACCAAAAACAGATACCGAAATGTTGTTGGCTTTTTCGAGCGCCGCGATTTTGGATAAAGGAACGGGATATTTAGCGAACATGCCAACAACTAACTCGTGCGCATGAGGGCTGTAATGTTTTGTATCCCAATTGTGTTGCGAAGATAGGAAAGGTCGTATACTAGCCAACACAAACCACACAAAACATCTATCATCCTCACTACGCATGTTGACCAGTATATTGGGGCCGATTTTCAGATTGTCGGGAAGCGAGACATAATCTTTTCCGGCAAATGGCCTATAGATTCCTACATAGTTCGGTGCAAATGCATTGCTTGACAACCCATCCACTTCCTTCTACGGCAAACTGTCCAATACTATGCAGAATCTTGTTTGACATATCGAGGAGAACCTCCTTGCTTCCCACTCTCGTCAGGTTGAATTTAAATAAGCTTTAATAGTTTCCGTATTATCCATCGAAGAGAATGCCTAATCCAATTTGAGCTTTTATGTTTACCATACGACGTTGACATTGCTCTAAACGATTCCAATATTTATCCTCGTACAGTTCCAACAAAATCAACGGTTCGTAGTGCATTTCATCCGACGTAAAATCCCTTGAAAGTCAAGAAGCAATTGTTGAAAGCATCACGCACGAGATCAAAACCTCCTAAATCCAAATTGAACGGTCTCACTTTGAGTTCGGTATCGTCAGGCACTTCCGTCTTATCTTTCAAATTGTGAATCATATAGGACAAAGCCCAGTCGATTCTGGTATCCTCTGTTATAGGCACGACTAGAGATCTGACGTTGTTGACTACCAGGTTGATATTTGCCGGCATTTGAGAAATTATTACTTTCTTCAACAGAGGTTTGAGTTTAGGAAAAGAGAATTTAAGTCTCTTTCTTGCAGACTCACCAATTTCCTTTCCACGTTGTTTTACACCCCCACCACACTTGTGCTGTTTATACGCGAGACCGTCTGAGTAAATCACACCGCACGATTCGCAAGTTACATTACATTTTCCTTCGTGATGCCTTTCGTGCCTCCGTTTATATGTCTTGTCCTTGAACGTCTTCTTGCAGTATTGGCACGGGAAAATCTCAATGTCCAACATTGGAAGATCATGATTTTTTTCATCTTCATCGATCATCGTTGGTCGTTTTTTTATCTTCCGATTTTGAAACCGTCTCTTCGTTCATCGGAAGAGACAAATGGAAAATTCTCGTATGAACCGTGGCTCGTTCCAAATCGAGAAAATACTTCCAACAGGCTTCGCAGTAATATATACCGCCAAACTTGATTGTTTCTGGGGTAGTCATTTTTCCATGGCATCGGTCGTAGTGCGCCAAGAATTCATCGTAGGAAGAAATGAGTCTTCCGCAATCGAGACAAGTAAAATTTACCACGCAAGGCTTCTGCAAATGATTTTCTACCTCTTCCAGAGATAAAAACTCAACCTTGCATTTCTTGCACTAGTACCGCGAAACCACCTCGTACTTGGCAGCCATGGCTGATATAAAGATCTACGGAATTATCCGTGCGACTTTTATACCTCCCCGCTCGAGAAAACCTCCCTCTCAAGTAAACCTCCCCTACTACTCTGCATGACATCCTGTGACTTCCTGTACGACGGCGCCGGGGGTTTTCTGGAGGGCCTGTTCAAAAGGGACTGTTTTTCTCTTTTTTCTCTTACTACTGTTGGATGCACCGTTTGCAACATGGTGCTGTTTGATCGCTCATGTTTATGTCCATGTTTCATCGATATTAGGTCCAAGTTTGGTCAATCAAATTTTGCACTCACTGGCAAACAAAATCTGCCAAACATTCTCTTCACTCACTCAACCAGTGACCCTGGCCAGGATGTAGCCCTGACCCC
>JAHWFP010249868.1:0-11567 GCA_023313725.1 Lithobius niger
TCGATCCCAAGGATGGAATCGGGAACGGGAAAGGAACCCCATGTGGAAATCCTGTGTAAGATCTTGCAGGATCCTAACAGGAAGATATAGGATCCTAGCAGGATTCTACAGGATCTTGCAGGATCCTAAAGTTTTAAAGGTTCATGCATTATCCTACCAAGATCTTGCAGGATGCTAAGATCTTGCTAAGATCCTGCTAGGACTCTGTAAGGTCTGCTAGGATCTTGCACAGGATCCTGCAAGATCTTGCGCAGGATCCTGCAAGAACTTACAAGAACTTACAAGATCTTGCAGGATCCTGTTAGGATCTCCACATGGGATACTCATCGCTGTCCTGGAAGAAGAAATTCTGGAAGTGTGTTGCCGTATATGAGGAATAACCTGAAAACCAAAGGCTACACTACACCCTTGGCACAACGCCGACACAGAGAGGAGGGAAGACTTCTAGTAGATGAACTGGAATGAAGGACGATCCCTGGAAAGACGATCCATCGTCGTACTGCCAAACAGAGTACGACAAGGTTTGGCAGGATGGTGAGTTTGCAGCACGAGACCACGCCTGTTTGAGAGGGCATGGGTCACTAGGAGGATCATGACCAACGGGAGACTCTGCAGGCGTTATGGTAGGTGGAATGTTAACTTGAAGCGGAGGAACGGAAGCGACACCAGGTTGTACTGTTGGCAGAACCGGAGGAATGGAAAGGGTCGGAGATGCTATCACCGGAGCAGGAGGATGGAGTAAATCCACGATCACAGAAGTAGAGGCTTGCGGTGGAGTAAAATGCAAAACAGCAGTCGCTGAAGGATCGTCGTAAGGCGAAGGGAGCAGAGATGGCGCTGCCTTATGTATGGCACGGACAACGGTGATGGCCGGAGAATCTGACGGCACAAGAGGATCGCGTGGAGACCGGGTCCCAACAGTAACCGGTGCGCCGTGCTGACGCCTGGTCCAGGATCGACTGCAATAAAATAGTCGCCATGGTGGGGTCGAAGGAAGAGGGGACACCCATGGAAGCCTGTGACTTCGGAGACAGCAATTCATTCGCAAACGGCAGTGCCGGTAGCGAAGAATGTCGAAAGGGTCCGAAATGCTGACTAGTTCAGATTAAAGGTTGAGGTTTTGATCTGCAGCATCGGAGAGGGAGGATCGGAGAAGCGTATTTTCCTCGCGGAGTGATGTTAATTCCAATGCGAAGAATGCTGACCAAGAAAGCACAAGACGAAGATTGAAATCCACGTTCTCGGGATCTCTAGCCGAAAGCTGTAAACCCCTGGTCAGGGCTGCACGAATAGTACAGGCTGGCGGGAACCGGGCCAGCGTGGAAGACGGTGGTGGAAGACGGACCGTGGAAAGAGGTGATTGTGCAGTACAAGTGATTGCGGCTGATGGCAAGGATCCCCACCGGAACACGACGAAAACAAGGAGGGGCCGTCGGACGTTGAACGTTCTTTATCTTTACACTTATCTTGGGCGGTAAGGATGGGCGGTATTGTGGACATACGGAGAGGCGTGATCCCCTGCACTCCAGGAGGGGAATCGGGGATCAGATGCAACGGCGAAGCAGGGCTAAGAGGCAAAAAAAAATCCTGAGATGACGTATCGCAGTTGGGGAGCATGTATGAAGAGGTCTCGTTGCAACACAAACTTGAAGGTGGCAGCGGATCCAAGTTTTAAGGATCGGAGATAACGAACCAGAGGTTTCTGGAAAACAGCAACCGACGGGGCTGGCCGAAGTGTCACAAAACCGCCTTTGAAAGCTGGGGAACGGAACTGGCAGACATAGTCCTGCTGGTGGTGAGTAACGAGGCGGTGGAGTGGGCGCCGATCCTAGGTGAATCGCAGCTATTGGCGAAGGCAGCATTGGGCGACGCCCCCATTGGTGTGGACCGAATCGGCAGACGGTGCCGCAGGAAGGGAATTCTCGTAACAACTCGGAGAAGATGTAAGATGGAGGTTGCAAGGGTGGAAGAATCGTCCGCACGCATTGGTGGATCCTGTGACTTTGTTGTGGTCGCTGAGAGAGGCGGACTGATGAAGGTGCATCAGGAACGGCGATGACGATTGTATCATCTTGGTCAGGTGGAGGACAGGGGATCGGATCCCCCTTCCTAATAATCCTACGACTAGGCCTAAATGTACATACATAATAGGCCTATAGTTAGTGTCGTGTTAACACAAAATTATAAAAGAAAAATATTCTTATTTATTCAAAATATTAAGTAGTTTCAAATGTTTTAAACTCGACAGATAAGCCATACTCCCTAAAAAGATTACCTATAAAAAAAAAAACAGTGTACACAATCCGAACATATTCTGCACAGTTAAGTGACTTGTTAAGATGTGTAAATGTTGATATTAAGTAATCAAGCACTTTATGTTGTAACATTAGTCCTATTAAAATCAGCAGTGAGTAGCAATTTTTCTTATCCATTTGGAGGCCACGTTTGTTGATAAAGACTAAAATTGCAGGGCCTGCACCTGCTTAATATTAGTTTTTATTGCCTATCCGAAAATATACATTACCTTATTTACACTAGCAGTTTCTCCTCAGAGCTGCTTGTTTCCCCTAGAAATCGAAGTTGCCTTCCCTGCCTGGCTCGTACCCTACCACGCATGCGCCGGGCTTCCTTATATAAACTCTCGCGCAGCGGCGGATACCATCATTTCTCCTCGTGCCAGAACCTAGCTCATGGCGGGAAGGTCAGGGTGGGAATCAAGGTAATGTATATTTTCGGATAGGCAATAAAAACTAAAATTAAGCAGGTGCAGGCCCTGCAATTTTGTATTTTTATAGCCGACGAAAATATACATTACCTTATTTACACTAGCATACTTTGTAACCCGGTGGAGGGCTAGGTGCTACCGTTGACAGGAACTGGGGGCGCAAGTCTGTTAACACGTGGTACGACACGGCTACCCCAGGCACAGCGGCCTTATGAAGACCCAACTGCTGAACCTGACCACATTCACTCTGGAGCGAAGGAGTATCCGTCTAGCGGTAAGGACGGATAAGGATACGTGTTATCCGCCAAGGAATAGTGAGATCAGGCGTGCGGGAGGATTGATGTGTCATATTAAGGTATATATCTGTTCTTCATCGCATGCAGGGGTCTGTCAACGGGGACAAGGATGAGAAATCAAGCATAGAATGAACCTTCTTACCTTGTGGGACGCTTTGATGGTACGTAAGTCTTGAAATGGTGGAGTAAAAGAAGGTTGGGGCGATCCGATGAGGTATCCGGAGGAGGTGTAGGATAGCCAGCTCAACCATGCCAGAAAGGGTCAGTGGTCAGAGTGAGATCGGATGAAGGTACAGATGAGGGAAGGGACTGTGTCCGCTCTTGGTCCTTACGTCAGGCTGTGGCGTGTGTGTGATTGATTGATTCGTCATTGTATCGTCTCTTTTCTTTTTTTTTTTTTTTTAGGAAGGGAGGACGAAGGCACTGGTCCGCAAGGGGAACACAAATATCGTGTGGGTGAACGAGAGGTTCTGGCGAGACGGATACTCATGACAGTCAGAACTGTCATGGGTGGGCTTCTCATCGGAGACTTGGTGGAGGGATGGTAAGAGTCCGTGATGGTGCGGCAGTCTAGTCCGGTGTCGTACGGAAGCCGAATGCCACTCCGGTCGCTTTGGAGCGGCAAGGGGAGCATAGCATATCGCCGTCCGTTGTCCGGTTGTTGCGGTGGACACCGTAGAAGGCTGGATAGAAATCGGGAGCATCATCATACTGCCACACCGAGTATCGGGAGAAGTTGGGCAATTGAGGAACGACAGTAGATCGTTTCCAGAGCATTGCCGGAGAAGGATCCTGGAGCATGGGGGGTATGTTACGTCTGCAGGAGGAGGGAGCGTTGGAACAGAGGATGCAGAGGTCAAGGAAGGGGCCTAGTTGCCTATGGATCCAGACGGTTCGTTGGTGGCATGGATAACCGATGTTGGTTGGAGAGCGGCTTAAACAGAGAGATCCGGAGGCGGCAGTGGAAGAATGCCTTCTTTGGTAGGACCAGCCAAGAGAGCTGGTGCAGTTGCAGACGGATCATGAAAGGGCGATGGCCGGGGTGAAGGAGCCGCACGGTGAAGGGAGGCTGGAGACGGGGTCGGAGTTTCTTGGGAGGATGGTCGTGAGGGAGGAGGAGTACCTAGTGCGGATGGCGCCGATCGGAGACGACGGGTGCATGACCGTGCAGAATGGAATGCCTGCCAGGGCAGTGAGGACGGAATCGGGGATACCCAATTACAGTGGGCTTTAAGAAGGGTGTAATTGATGTGTTGGGATCGATATTTTTGGTTGACAAGTTCCATTTCATTTGATAACGCCTCGTTTGTCGCACGCAGAAGAGTGTTCTCAGCCAGTAGAGTATCCGAAGCGTCCGCGGATTGTCGGAGGGCTGGCAGATCCGCTAGGGATTGTCGCAGACGAGAGTAGTCCGACGAAAACTTTTGTACGAACTGGAGCACAAAATCAATGTTGAAGTGGAGGGTTTCTATTTCGGAAGGTGACAAGTGTAAGCCTCTGGATAGCGCTTCACGAAGGACGACAGGAGAGGGAAAGGGGGCTAGCGGAGGATCTGCTGGAATAGCCTCCTGGGACGGTGGGACCGGTTGATAGGTTTCAGAAACAGGAGTGGTAGATGATTTGCCGGTCGGAGGATCGTGACGGTGAACGGCTGGCGGGGCCAAGCATTGGATGGCTCGTTTTACTCTAATGGTTGGGCGAGTCGGGATGCTCGATTTTTTTAAGATACCTGTTGGTAGTCTGATGCCGGAGGTTAACGGCACAGCTGGAATAGAACTAGTCAAAGGCAGCAGGGCCCGATCGGGAAGACTGTGTGCGGATACGGACGATTGAGTATCCTTACATGGTAGAATTGGCATGCTAGATAAAGTTGGTGATGATGAATCTAGGGTAAACCGGATTCTTGGTTGCTTGGAAGGACCGGAACTGGTGGTGTCCTTACGGAGCAGAGTGTAAACATGGACCGCCGAAAAACGCTTGTATTTGCAAACAAGCAAATTTTTTTCTCTGAGCGCCGAAATGCCTCGATGAGGCAAATCTCGCCGTTTTTGCAATAATGGACCAAATCGGCCAAACTTTTCGACATTCAATAGCCTGTCCAAATACAAGCCTCTTGGGGAAGCCCAAATCCGGACTTTCCACCTAGAAGTTCTTCAAATCTGCATTTGAAAATCGCCAAAACCAACCGCAGCGCTCCTTCATCATGGCCGCCATTATTGAACTCTGTACTTGTGTATTTTTATTTTATCCTTTTCCTTTTAGGTCAAAAAGCCCAAACACACTAGCTTAGTGCATTCTAGGAGGAGCTTCCTCTGCGAAGGTACTTAACCTCGATTTCATGTACAGACAACAATTTGAAGTGTGATATTTTTTATTGTGTTTGTCGGCCGCTATCCATACGAAAAATTTCCACAACGATCAATTTTAACTTCCAAATAAAACGTTAAACGTTCCCAGTTAACTTAATGCATCATAGCAACCAACGAAGCTAGTTTATTTAACCACATTTATACTTTTATTATACTCTTTTGCCCCCAGAAACGCTACCATATGTCCAACGTAATTCGACCTGGCATTCTACCGGACACAAATTTTTGTGTATATATGTTTGTTTCAGTTCTCCTCTAAACCCGACTGAGACCTTTCAAACACTATTGATAGCTTTTACTACTATTAAAAACCAAAAGATGTTTATAAAAGATCTGTTCAAAACCCAATCCGAAAGTCAAACTGTGCAAAAACTTTGAATCCCCCTTTTTGCCCCCCCTCCCCAGCCAAAACTAGTTGTGGTGTATAACACTGCAGTTTACAGTTAAAGCTTATAAAATTTAATAGTAATGCTTTCTGCATTACCCAAAGCCAAGTATTAAGCTTTAACCAGAGCCTATTCACGTTGCAAACATGTAAATATGAATTCCGTAGCCAATAATTCAAAATAAAGGCCTATTTCCCAAAGTTCAATTGAGTAAAACTCAAACAGGCCTGTCTTTTTCATCCCTACTCCTTCAACGGCTCTGCACCCAGTCCCTTTGTTCAACCGACTTCTCCTCCCACTTTCCATTGTTCTCAAGGCCCTCAGCCAATCAGACCCCCGCAGCTACCCTCGACATCCGCGCGAACTTCCGGTTATGTGTATAAAACCCCAGCTCCAGAACGCAATCATTAGCACAGCTCACAGATCTCAAGCTAGAAGAGGGTCACGCCAGTCGGGAGTGGAGACGCCATGTCCGGAGAATGCCCTGCCGGGCACAATGGTAGTGGTTCGTATGTTATAGTTTAGCTTTTGAAAGTTCAGTTTAGCACCCCCATATTCTACATTTTAGTTTAAATGTAAACTTTAACTCTCTAGCTTGTAGAAATTTGTGGTGGTGACGCCTGTAGCGGCATATTAGGTTCTCTCACCCCATAACGTCAGAGTGGTTCTCCTACTAAAAATATTTTAAATGGATTTTTAATCTAAACTACTTGACGGTTTGATCTTTGTGGAAGTCAAATTGAAACACACTGATGCCTAGTGTCAAACTGCCGGGCCCTTTATTACTTAGAGCAGTTTCTGCGGGAACTAAGGGAGGTTGATCTTTTTGTACTTGGAAAACTTAGAAACATAACTGTGGACGGTTTATCATGTAGAAACATACTGTCAGATAGACTACTATCAGTTGCGGCTGTCTAGTCTTGCGGGTGTGTCCGGGAGCACCTATGATTTACTTTTTCTAATGTGAAAATTTAAACTTTTATTCAAACACAAGCGTTGTTTGTCTGAATTGTGAATTGCCACTTTTGTAATTTCAAAATTGTTGCTTTTAAATCAATGGTATTCAAAAGCTTTTAGAAGCGAACTATAATGTAAAGTGTCTCTTTCATTCTCTGTTGCAAAAATAAAACCAGGAGTTTTAAGCTTCAGTCGTTTGCTAGATTTGATTAATTGTATTTTAGTGTAAAATAAATATGTAGCCCATCATTTAATTTTAGCTAGTAAAACAGTTAAATCCACCGTTGGTGGCAGCGATACTGACAGTTTAAGGTTAGGACCCTTTAATTAGGACCGGCGCTCCATGCCCTATGCTGGGACAGTTGCCCATGCTGTGTTAATGAACGTAAACAGTCGTCGTAAACACCATTGAACCTTAAGCTGAAACTCCACGTACACCAGGGAAACCGGGGGCGTTACAAGCACCTAAGCCGTCATAGCGTCCGCCGTTACAACTCGTTGCAGCGGTGGGATGAACAGGTGCTGTTCCCGTCAAGCGTTTTCCCCCATGACATGCTACATGCCTAGAAGGATGCAAGCCACTTCCAAATAGACGACAGTGGTCCCGATATATATGGCCACGAAACAGATGCCTGTGACTACGTTACAAAAAGTCACGAAGCAGATGTCGTACTAAAGCAAAAAATAGTACAACCCCCGCCGCAGCTCTACCCACTGCCGGCGCCAGGAAGCAACAGCTGCCGCTTCCAGTAGACGTCCTCAAGCCGAGAGCCGTCCAAAACCCAACCGATGCTGTAGGAGAAGAGGCCCGAGAGGGAAACTACGCTCCGTGCAGCCAAGCCGTGGATTTTGCGTGAAACACCGAGGTCCCGTGGATTAGACCGCCAGTGACGATCGACTCCTGAAAATCAGTGCCGGACTTCCCGTACTACGGTGGAACGGAAGGACAGACTGACCGTACAGCGATTGTACAATGTGTGGGTAAGTGTACATGAGATATGCTTAAAGGCCGCCAAGCCGAGTGTTGTAGTTGATAGCATTTATGCAATTTAGCTATTCATATACCAGAGTGCTAGGGGTCTTAAAGGTGTATTTTTTATGCGCAATCTTACTGGATTTGGGAGAGAAGTTTTTTAAGTAATTCGCTCTACTCAAAAGTAACGTTAAATTTTAAGCGGCTGCTTTTAATTTTTGTTTCATTTATAAAATCTTTATTTTAAAACCACGTTAACCATTAAGACTCAAAATGTCCGAAATGGAAGAACTAGACGAGATCATTCGTGATATACAAAACAAGGACGTAAAGAAGGCCTGTTTAAACTTAGCCTTCACAGTAAGCGAGTCTAAAAGTGAATCCCAGCAAATCTTACGAGCAGCCCTCGAAGACGGTAAATTGGATTTAAGTGAACTTTCCGATGCACTAGCTAATGCTATTGAAAGGAGAGAAGCTGCCATTTTCGCTAAAAAGGTACTCGCAGCTAAAGAAAATGAACTGTTTTTAAAAGCAGAAGAATTAAAGTTAAGAGCACTTGAAATTGCGGACGCAGACAAGCGCCGTACCCATGAACTAGGTTTAAGGGACCAAGATGCCCCAATTAAAGATCGTGCCAGTGCTATGGAATTAGCCAAACTGGAAAAGCAGCTCGAACTAGCGAAGCTAAATGCTGCTACGTTAACTCTTAACCCCACTCCTAGTGAAGCTAACGGTGTTCCCCCAGCTCCCCCAAATCCAGTTCCTAAACATAGTAAAGTTGCAGACGTAGTTCGTCTCGTCAACAAGTGGACGCCTAAAACTGAAATCAACAGTTTTCTTAAGATTTTTGAACGCACAATGACTAGTCAAAAAATTCCTAGAGTCCAATGGGTCACGGGTCTTCAACCCCTCGTCGGTGACGTTTTGATTAAAGTTTGTGATCAGCTAACAGACGCTGAAATCCAGGACTACGAAATAGTCAAGAGTAAATTACTTGCCCGTTTTGTGCAGACTAAAGAGTCTTTACAAACCAATTTCGTTCACTCGAAAAAGATGTCGAAATGCAATTCCAGGATTATGCATTTGAGTTGGAAACTCTTATCACTCGTTGGGTAACTCGTCGGAAATGGATCCCTGATCAAGTTAAATTGGGGACTTTGGCCGTAGCGGCCCAGTTGTGTGATGAATTCAAAACCCGTAATAAGCAGATTTCAAGTGATGCTGCTTCTTGACCTGTTAAAGCAACTCCAGTAGCTGCTACGACAGCACAAGGTTCTAAACCTTCCAACAGACATCGTGGTAACTCTAATCGTAACCACAGTCAGGCGGCTAAACCGGCTGGTACCGCCGAGGTGAAAACTGACTCCACTAGTGGGAACTCAGCCACCAACACTTACTCAAACCGTGAGTTCGACAAACCTCGTCTCGTAGACGATGGCACTTGTTTTTATTGCAAAAAAATTGGACATAGACGCCAAGATTGTCGTGTTCATATGGCTGACGAGAAGGCAGCCGCAGCAGATTGTGATTTCATCAGTCATGCCCCACCGGAAGTTGTTTTGTCAAAACATATCCATGAATGGTCCGTGAACGGCCAAAAATGCTGTATCTAAGGCACGATGTAATCGCTCGTGAACTCGTAAAACCCGACCAGTTTACTGGTGAGTACACGCATTGTCATAATGCTTTAACCGATAAGACTACCGCACATGCTATAGCCATAATTGAGGTTCAGACTCCCTACGGAGCCATCCAAACCGAGGCTCTCGTATCCGATCATGTTGGCCCGCATTTCAGTATGTTGCTAGGCGTGCCATCTCAAACTGTGTTAGAGGAAAAAGGACTTGTTTCCCTCCCCACTTACGTAAATGCAGTCACCCGTGCGCAGGCATGCGCCGCCAATCAGCTCCCTCTCTTACGCCCTAATTACCGTGAGAACCAGACTGATAGCGAGGAGTCAGACTGCGACTCAATTGAGGTTACTCCAAGAGCAGTGACGGAAGGTTTTGTCAACCCCAAGCAAGACGTTTTGGATGAGGCGATTTTAGGTCCTCAAACTGAGCAGTTCACACAGCTCCTCAACATTGACAAACCAGAGTTTTTAAAACTCCAGCGTGAATGCCCAACTTTAACTTTATGTTGGAAGTATGATGAGCTGCCAGAAAGCCAGTAAGACGACAACGATGACAACGATTTGCTTTTTCGCTAACAATTTTTGACCTGAGGGAAGGACGCTAATAAACAGGCAACTAGTTCTTCCCCAGGAGTGTAGAAATTTGGTTCTAAGCACTGCACATGCAAATGCATGGGCTGGCCATCTAGGGCGTTCTAAAACAAAAGAAAGAGTGCTTACAAATTTTTACTGGCCCACATGTTTTAGTGACATTGAGCAATTTGTCTTGACTTGTCTTACCTGCTAGAAAAACGGAAAATCTGGTCAGAAGTTTGTTGTCCCTATAGTGCTTGTGCCCATGGATGGGGAGCCCTTTAATCGTTTCATTATTGATATTGTTGGCCACATCAGACCCTCTAGTAGAGGTGGTTTTAAATACATTTTATCTCTCCTCGATCCGGCAACAAAGTTTCCCGAAGCCGTGCCCCTTAAAGAGGCCAACAGCCAAAGTGTAGTTGACGCACTCCTCGGCATCTTTTCGAGGTTAGGCTTCCCTTCTGAATTGCAATCGGATTTAGGCTCGCCCTTCATATCTGCCCTCACCACTTTAATCCTTGAAAAATGCGGAATTAAGTGTATTAATTCAAGTGTGAATCATCCACAGTCCAACAGAGTGGTGCGGTTTGCCACGAGCAGCCCCAGGACTGGGAACGATGCCTCCCCAGTGCTATGTTTACACTACGTACTGCTCCAAATGAGAGTACTGGATTTACACCTGCTGAAATGGTGTATGGGCGAAATTTGAAAGGCCCTCTCGAGCTTGTTAAAAGCCAATGGGTTGAACCCGACGTCCACCCATCCGTCCTTGAGTATATCCTGGATTTGCTACAGAGATTCAAATACTCACGGGAACTCTCACAAGAAAATATTGTGAAGAGCCAGTTGAAGAATAAGACCTACTATGACCGTAAGGCAGTTAAAGTAAGTTCAAAGAAGGTGATAAGGTTTTATTCCTTAAGCCTGACCGAGCCAATAAGTTAGAAATTTATTGGGATGGTCCCTGTGATGTTATTAAACGACTTTCAGACGCCAACTATCAAATAAAAAAAATAGTTTGGTTCTCAGAAGGAGCCCGTTTACCACATCAACCTGCTCAAGCCCTATCTGCAACCATTCGTACAATGACGAACGTGAGTTTGCTCACCACGACCATGTTGGGTCCGGTAAGCCTGGTGATGGCCATCTTGACTCAAGAGAAGCCATGAGTCTTTTCAAGAAGACAGGAGATTTGTCAGAGTCTCAAAAATCCGACTTGCTTAAAGTCTTTGACCAGGTAGACGGTGTTTTTTCCACTCTGCCGGGGCGTACCGACATTGTCACCCACGATGTAGAGTTAATTGACTCTCAGGTGAAGCCTTGTAAATATTACAGGCATGCCAAGTTCTAACGTGACTTAATAGTTACAGAGATCAAACGTATGTTAGATCTGGGCTTAATTGTGGAAACGGATTCCCCAAATGGATCCCCCATGATTATTGTACAAAAAGAAGACGCTAGCCCTCGTCCGGTAGCTGACTATCGAGAGCTAAACAACAATACGGTAACTAAAGATTACCCAATTCCCAACATTGAGGAATGTATTGAACGTGCAGCCAAGTGGAAATACACTTCCATTTTCGACCTCAACCATGGATTTTGGCAAGTGCGCTTGACGCCACAGGCTTCAATGGCCGCCACTATCACTACCC